>ML414443.1:0-107378 GCA_005239525.1 Nicotiana knightiana | reverse complement strand
GGGGGGGGGGGGGGGGGGATGCCCCCCGGTATTTGAGGTTTATATAAAAGAAACCTCGAATACTTGGTGAGTTCTCCTTAGGTAACATATGGATGTTTCCTTGCTTAAAACCTTGCCGATAAAAAACTATCCGGATGAAAACCCAATCGAAGGAAAAGAGTGCAACGCATGCTTTATAACCTAGGGTCTTCGAGTCGATGGATCTTTCGGTGTCTTCCATTGGACACCTATGAACAAGTTAGTGTGAATCACAAAATGAAAAAGGGGGAGGTTATACCTTAGGAATAATAGCGTTTGAGAATTGATATGTTCCAATTGCTTGGAAGTTTCTCTCCTTCCATGGTGCCGAGTTTGTATGACCCTTTGCTGATTACTCCAAGGGCGCGGTACGGTCCTTCCCAACTCGGGCGTAGCTTTCCTTCATTTGGGTTTGGAGTGTTGAGGGTGACCTTCCTTAGGACTAAGTCCCCGACCCCAAAATATCGGAGGTTTGTTCTCTTGTTATAGCATCTTTCGATCCTTTGTTTTTGGGCGGCTATTCGGACAAGCGAAGCCTCTCGCTTTTATTCTAACAGTTCAAGGGCTGTAGCCATGGCCTTGCTGTTTGAGTCCTCAGTGGCGTGTTGGAATCTAGTGCTTGGCTCCCCGACCTCGACCGGTATCAAATCCTCGGACCCATATACCAAAGAGAACGGCGTCTCTCCTGTGCTTGACTTTGAAGTTGTTCGATATGCCTATTGAACCTCGGGCAATGTTTCTCTCCATGTTCCTTTTTCATTTTCTAATTTCTTTTTCAAGTTTTGAATGACGGTATTGTTTTTAGATTCAGCCTGACCATTTGCAAATGGGTGGTAGGATATTGATAAGATCCTTTTGATTTTGTGAGTCTCGGGGAATTTTGTTACTTTTCTTCTAATGAACTGTTTCCCGTTATCACATATTATCTCGGAGGGGATTAAAAATTGATATATGATATGATCCCAGATGAAGTTGATGACTTCGTTTTCTCTTATCTCCATGAAGACTTGCGTTTCCACCCATTTTGAAAAGTAGTCAGTCATAAATAGAATAAATCTAGCTTTACCTTGTGTCGTAGGTAGGGGGCCGACGATGTCCATTCCCCATTTCATGAACGTCCATGGCGATAAGAATAACATTTCGATTTAAGCAATCAGCACCGGAGTGATTTCCGTAGGTACCCTGTTGTATAGAGTTCCTATCAAGTCTAAATTGTTAGCACATTGCCTAGACACGATGTTTAACATGATTCAACGTTAAAATATTTAAACAAGTAGAGATGACTGTTTACCTCAAAAATGGTTGTAACAATTATACTTGATTTGTGCTTCTAAAAATATGTGATTTATTGCAATACTAGTAAATAAATAAGAAATGATAAGTGTATGTGATAGCCAAACCAATTTTTCTAAAGGAACAAGTGGCTCGTGCTTGGTGATTTCAGGGCGTCGAGGCTAGCTTAGTGGCATTATAGAATGAACAATAAATGAAGAACAATAAAGTTGCAGAATAAACTTGAGCACAACAAATGACAAAAGTAGAGTAGAATATTCTATAGTAGTGAATTTCATGCCATTACAAATGATTGGGATCCCCTTTATATAGGAGGGAAAAACCCTAATATGGCATATATCTAATTATGACAAATAATACCATTGGTACAGATGTATAACAGCCTAGTACAAATTTGTACTATGCCTTGCAGACCTTATCATTCTTAAGGAATTTCTCGCTTTTTCTTTATTGCCACCGATTTGGTACTGCCTCGAGCTAGGTTGTGACAAATCCACAACGTACCTTCTCGAAGTGTATGTTCCAGTATCGGTACGAACTTTAATTCGAACCCTTCAAGATCGGGCTTGGCGCACCATAAACCTCGAAATTGGACTCCTTCGATTTTGGTCGTATACAGATAGTCCCCGCGTTTCTTAGAATGAAATAACAAGAAACGATTTTGAATTCTTGACCTTTCGATGCTCTTTATGATGACATCATTCCTATCATATAAGCGCTGAAATTACATAAGCGCCCCGTCGGTTCTCTTCCCCAAAAGGTATAATTGGTTGTCTGGGGTGGTCAGCCATCAATATCAATGAACAATCGCCGTTTTCTATTATATATACTTGATTCCCTTTCCTCATTAAGAACTTTACCATTTTGCAGCAACCATTTTCTTCTATAACTTCCCTTTCACCAACAGTTCTTCCACCGTATTAATTCAAAGTTGCATTGGTGTTTTTATCTTATCCTTCCTTTTCTTAAGGAAATTATGACTAAAACATCCAAATATGTTCCTCATAATGAAGGAACCTCCACTTCTATTTCCCGTCCGACCCGTGGCAAAGCACCGGTGATTAACGATCTCATGTTGAGCAGCTTTTCCTTGAAGAAGGACTTTACCACAGAAAAACCCCCCGATGTCCTTGGACGTCGAGAACACGCTTCGAGGCATCTCGAAGCTGTGAGGAGAGAGTGCAGATTGTGGGAAGAGGTCGTTCTGGAAATACCCTCTCATGAAGAGGATATTACAACCTACGTAAATGTAACGACCCATAAAATTTCTATGTCTAAAATAATGTCCGAATAGGTTCCTGTGATGTTATAACTGTAGAAATTCTTAAAATGGTCCTATTTTGAGTAAAAAGTATCCCAGAACTTGAAAGATTAAATTTTCCAAGAATTACGCGTTATGCGATGCACTATGCGATCGCATAACTGATATGCGGACCGAATAGTGGTCGCATACCTGGACAGTAGCCTATCCAAATCGAGGACAACTATGCGGTCTGGAATGCGATCGCATTTTGGGTATGCGGACTGCATAGTTGTCGCACTCTTGCCCTATGGTTTTTGCAATGGAGGTTATGCGGTGCACTATGCGATCACATAATAGGTATGCGGAATTCATAGTGGTTGCATACCTGGGTAGCGTGGTTCCTATTTTTGCCCATTTGAAGGCCAACTATGCGACAGGAATGCGGAATGCATAACAGGAATGAAATCGCATTCCTGACCGAATTTTTGTGTCTAGGCTCATATTTTCTAAATTTAAGACCCGACCCCCTGTTTTATAAAATACCCATTCCCTTCATTTTTAACGATTTTCTGACAAACAATAGACACTGAAAAAGTGAGTTCTTGAGAAAGAAGGTTTCAACATGATCCAATTTGATTTTCCAAAATCACTCAACACCGGAAATTATCGAGTTATTATCATTTTCATCACTCAAAGAGGTAAGTCTTTACCCTATTTCCCTAATTTCTCAGATTTTGGGTAAGAATATAACACACATAGGTTGGTTCTTGAAAATAAAAATGTGGTATCTTGCATGCATGTGAGTTAAACCACGTAGTCTAGTAGAAAATATGTCACATTGTGGAATAGATTGACGGTACTAGAAGGTCCGGTGAATTGTGATAGAAATTTAAAAGGGGTTGACTCGAGGTATGCATGGCTAACTTTAATGTTCATAAAGTCACCTTGTTGATGACCAAACATTCGGTATGAGTTTCTTGCTGTGTATATGTGAATTGATTGTCTGGTTGTGTTGAGGTGTGATATTTCATTTTCTGATTTTTCTTAGTCGACTATCGTGGTAATTGAAATTGTGAAAGGTGACTTCTATGTGATTACTCTATCATGTGCAAGGTTCGTTAAATGCTTGAGTATGTTGGTATGAAAAAATGGTAACGAACTCAAATGTGTAAATGTATCTAAGTGATAAGGGTTGTGTAACAAGTGATGAAAGGGAGTTGTGAATTGATCTAATTTAACTAAATGGCCATGGAAATATCGTATATGACTCATTGTTGGCGAGGTTTATTGTGGCTTAACTTCACATTGATTGTTGGTCGTAGTGAGTTTATATTCTTGTTGATGAGCATCTTTATGGTTGAATTAATGGATGATAAAGATTATTGTGAAGACATGATTGGTTGGATGTTATGAAATTGTACTCTTGATAATATGGAACCCTGTGATTGAATTGTGGGCTATTATTGTTTGCCATTAAATGTGATGGTCCGGTGGGATCGGGTTGCACGCTGCAAGACAAAGTAATAAGGGTGGAGAGGTAACAAGGGCGGGTGTAAATTGTACGGTGGGATCGGGTTGCACGCCGCAGCACGAAGTAATAAGGGTGGAGTGTAAATTATACGGTGGGATCGGGTTGCACGCCGCAACACGAAGTAATAAGGGTGGAGAGGTAATAAGGGTGGAGTGTAAGTTGTACGGTGGGATCGGGTTTCACGCCGAAAAATGAAGTAATAAGGGCGGAGAGGTAATAAGGGTGGAGTGTAAGCTGTACAGTGGGATCGGGTTGCACGCCGTAACATAATGTAATAAAGCTGAAATGTGATTGTGTTGAAATAAGAATATGTGAGTCTTTCCATTGTATTTTTTTATGAATCATTGTGCACTATGTGTTGGTTCCTTTAACTTCTTTCTATCTGTGCATCTATTGATTTTACTTTGATTAAAGTTTGCTCATACATACTAGTACTATTCCACAGTACTAACGTCCCTTTTGCCGGGGGCGCTACATCTTTTATATGGATGTAGGTGGTTGTATAGCAGGTAGCTCAGTTCGCCGTTAGTGGTGACTCCTCCCCATCTTTCAGCAGTACTGGTGAGCCCCACTTCCTCCTGGGGCCGTGTGTAATTCATGCCATCTCTTTTGAGTCTGTTATGTATTGTAAGGTATAGCCGGGGCCTTGTTGCCGGCAAGTATTGTATAAACTCCTAGTATTCGTAAAGACTCCGTAGACAAGATGTGGGTGTACATATATATTTTGGGTAGTAGATGTACGTATACGGAGTCGTGGTCCGTATTGGAACGTTATGTATGTATTGTGTATGTTTTTGCGAATCAACTATTGAAATGCTAAAAGAGAAATGATCTTGAGTTTGTAAATCCACGCTTAAATCTTAATTTGCTATTTCATATGGATTATGGTTTATTGTATCTACGGGGGAACGCGTTGGGTAGAAAAGGAAATTCAGGTCCGCTTGACTAGGTTCACCTGGTTAGGCGCCGGTCTCGTCCCTCGATTTTGGGGCGTGACAGTGGAGGGATTTCTAACCGTGTATACATATCCCTTTACATTAAGTCCCCTCGATCCACTCATGCTCGAGTTTTGCCAAAGGTACCAAGTTACCGTGGCCCAGATTCATCCGTCCTTCTGGCGGATCATGCTAATGATGAGGTTTTTTTATGAAATAGCAGAGATCGAGTTCACCCCTTTTCACCTCATTCGTCAATATCGACCTCAACATTTTCGAGGTCTAATCAAGCTTCAACACTAGTCCACCAAATCTTTCTATACTAGTAACACCGAGGACAGTGATCAAGGTTGGATGAGCCAATTCGTCTTAGTGAGGACCATCGAAGTCAGCCCCTCGGAGTTCCTACCATTACCCTAGAAATGGAACTTCACACGTGAGAATAATGTCATGTTTTATTTCCCTCTCATAAATTTTACTAAACTTTGTATAATTGTCCCTTTTCTCTTCTCTCAACTGTCCCGTGGATGCCTAACACGGTCCTCGATCTCGCAAATTGGGTTCGCAAATTGGCAGATATTTCGACATATGAAAAACACAAGTGGCAGGATTTGTCGAAGGGAAAATGGGAGGCGAAACACCATGGTAAGTGTTACATTACTTCTTCCTTAGTGAAAATACACTTCTTCATATGATCTAACTTCTTGGTCGCAGGTATTGGTGAGTTTTCTGAGCTAAGGCCACTGCCGCCCAGGGAGGAAAAATAAACCTCGACTCTGAAGACGAAGAAAGACAATAAGAGAAAAAGATCCTCGAAGAGCGAGGATGCTCAAAGCAAAACGAAGCCTACTCGGAGGTGCAAGAAGAATGTGGTCATCGACGAGGATTTTGACCTTGCCCGACGGTCCATGGGCTATGATGAAGATGAGATAGAGGTTTCGATGTTAGTTACTCGAACCAGAATACCTTTCGAGGCAGTTAAGCCCGCAGAAACCGAAGCGCTTAGCCTCGACGGAGGAGACCAAAATAAGAAAAAGGATGAAGGCCCTTCGTCTCGTGACTTGCCGGTTGCCTCTCAGGCTTCAGGGAATACTTCGAAGAGAATAAGCGTCGAAGCACCTCAGACCGATCAGAGCGTCTCGGGTGATTTCCCCGTGGTCGTGACAGTAGGTCACTCACCATCATTTCCATCTTTCTCTAAAGATACCATTAGGGATGCTCGGGTCCTGAAGACGCCCGAGTTAGGCATAGTCCCAAGTGAGAACGACCCCTTCTAAGGTTGCTTTACTGGGGTCGATGAGGCCGAACCAGCAGATGCAAACTCGATCTTCAAAGAGGCTCAACGGCTTTGCTTAATCGTGAGTTTTTAATAATATTATAATCTTTCTGTAGGCCTTTGAAAATTTAAGGCTGAGCTATGTCGTTGTGAGGCCGTTGCATAGGTCCTCGAATGAGGAGAAGTCCATCAGACTTCTATGTGACAAAAAATACAGGGAGCTGAGGAATCTTTGATATGAGTTTGACATAGCACGTGTGTATGAGGAAAAGCTAGCGAAGTAGGTAACTTCTGTTTTGAAAAACTACGGGCTCCTTCTCTCATCTTCGGAGGCTAACACTTCAGTGACTCAGTTGCAGCAGAAGGTAGAAATGCTCGAACGTCTTCGGGGTGAGGTCGCCCAAGTCCACTCCGAATGCACTGAATGGAAGGCACAAATGGGCGTCCTCGCTGCGGCCAAAAAAGATGCATTGGCAAAAGTGTCTGCTCTCGAAATTCAACTTCATAATGCTCGAGAGAGCAATTCAGTTGAAGCGAGTAAGATAGCCAAACTCGGGACTAGTCTGACGAAGGTGAAGGCCGAGGTTGTGGAAGGCCGAGCCCAAACCCATACAAGCAAAACCCAACAAGATGATAGCCATCTATTTGAAAGATGCTACTCATGCTCAAATGGAGTCAAGGGGGGCCTCCGAACGATATAAGAGAAGCAACGACTGTATCCGATGCAGATCCCGGAGGGAAACCCTCGAGGAGATCCACGCCAAGGGCTTCGATCTCTCCGAGGACAAAGAGCAGGCCATAGTAGACAAGACTGGTGTCATGTTCCTCCTTTCTTCCAATGATGAAAATAATGCGAAAGATGGTGAAGAAGATGCTGATAAGTATGATGGTCTCGAGGGGGTTGATGGAGACAAAATCCCCGAAGGGGGAAAAACAAATTCCCCGGCGGTAGACTAGGCCTTCTCTGATTTTTCTAAAGGGCTCCATATGGGAGTATTGTAAATTTAATTTTGTACCATTATCTAGATATAAAAAAATCTTCGTTTTGTCTTTGAAATAATTTCCCACGTGCCTTTGCTTTTGAAATTTGATGCTTGTCGACGATCAGTCCGATGTGTTGGACTTAAGATATAAAACCCTCAGGTTTTGTGTTCGATCAACAATCGCTAATAGGTGATCTCTTTGGGTATGATCCTCAAGCTAATGTTTAGCTCGGGAATTTCGATTTCGAACTAGGTGAAGTCTCAAGCACATTGTAATTCGGCCTTTAAGTTCTTTTAGGTATTGGACCTTAGGCTTTAAGACATCGGCCCTTAGGCTTTTTTCAATTTGGCCCTTAGCCTCTTTTCAATTCGACCCTTAGGCTCGTACATATCGGCCCTTAGGCTATTACAAATCGGTCCGTAGGCTCTTTTTAGATTGGGTCAATTCGACTCTAAAATTGCTACAATTTTCCTCCATTATGGCTAAAGACTTTTTAAAATTTATTTAGGACTTGGCATGTTTTTGTATTCGTCCGACTTTTCGACTGTTCGATTAATAGGAACCTCGATTACATGACGACGTGCGACGATGATTGAGTACCTCGTAAGGTTCTCTCAAAGGCTGATTTTCTCAAAGACTTTACATTGGTTGGAGCTGATATTATCGAAGTCCCTTTGCCTATGCCAAGGGTAGCATGATTTAACAATTTTTTTTTAGTATTTGAAGTCCTTTTCTTTTATGGCGGATGTCGGACGTCACCGAGCCGCATTATTTCAGAAATAGCCTTTTCATATGACCGTAGTCTTTATAACTTGGATGTAGCCTTTAGTCTTCGGGTGAGATGACCTCGGCCTTAATATTGAGGGTATACCCTTTTAGGGGTCTTAAAAGGTCAAATATATAGCCTTGGCCTTAATATCGGGGGTGTGCCTTTGTTAAGGTCTTATAATTTTGAGTATGCCTCGTTGAGGTCTTATAAGTTTGAGTATGACTCGTTGATGTCTTATAAGTTTGATGTTGCCTCATTGAGGTCTCATGATTTGATATTGCCTCAGTGAGGTCTTATGAGTTCATGTCTTTAATGACTCGATAAGTTGATTGTCGATGACAGTCCCCTAGTGTTCAGGAGTATTTGGCTCTTGCGTTGTTTCATTTGAAAACAATAAGCTTCTATGAGGCACAAAGTGTCTTAAATTATAAGGATACTTCTTCAAATAATTCGTACGTGTTTTTTCCATCGGGGGCTCGACTATTCTACATGGACACAGTTCATTTAACCATTTGGTCCATTATAACATTCTCCTATCGAGACCCTCTTTGGCCTAACTCTTTCTCATCGAAAAGGTAACCTCCGAGGGTGATGCCCCCCGAGTATTCATGGTTGATTGAAAAAAAAGCCTTGAATACTTGTTGAGTTTTCCTCAGGTAGCATATAGATGCTGCCTCGTTAAAAACCTTTTCGGTAAATCCCATTTGGGATAAGACCCAAGGTCTTCGAGCTTAAGGGTGCTTCGATTCCTCTCAATCGAACAGTTGTAACAAGTTAGTATGAAATATAAACGAAAAGGGAGAAGGTAATACCTTAGCAATAATAGCGTTTGAGCATCGATATGTTCCAATTGCTTGGCAGTTGTTCGCCTTTCATGGTATTATGTTTGTAGGACCCTTTTCCTACTACTCCGAGTAGCGTTACAATTGTCACGACCCCAAATCCTAAACCGGCCGTGATGGTGCCTATCGTGGAACTAGGCTAGCCGACTACCGCATTTTCGTAATTTCTTTTTGAAAATCCCAATCAAGTTTCAAGCATTTCATAAAATATACAAAAATTACTAAATAAAGTAGGCCAATTATACAATACTGCCAACCCCAAAACCCGGAGCCAACATGTCATGACCATCTAGAGGAAATAAGCCAAAATAAACTATAATAATACAAAACCTTTGAATATAAGCTAAATTCAACAAGAAGAGAAAACAGAGATGCTACGGACACTGAACAACTACCTCTATATCCCGCAAATCTGGCTCCGCGCGGAATAACGGGCTAAGGCTCCTAAATCTGCACACAGAGGTGCAGGGACTAATGTGAGTACGCCAACTCAGTAGCAAATGAAAATAAATCAAGTCTAAGTAGCAAGGAAACACAAACAATCAATTCCATCAAGTCACAATATACACAACCTTACTTTCCAACAATATAAATATAGATATGAAAAATCATCATGCCTTAAAACCAACTTCAGAAAAAGATCTTTAAAGAATGCAGATTTTTAACAACTTTAAAACAAGGATTTGGTATGCAAATGAATGTAGTAAAATCATAAGTAGCCTCTCGGGTAAAAACATGTATCATAATCAGCCCCTTGGGCATGCCTCACAATCACTCAGCACCTAACAATCATTCAGCACCTCACAATCGCTCATGCCTCCAGATCACTCGCCACTCAGCACTCGGTGCGCTCACTAGGGTGTGTACAGACTCCGGAGGGGCTCCTTCAGCCCAAGCAATAATATCACTCAGCACCTCACCATAACTCTTGGCCATCGGCCACACTCAGCAGAACCACTTAAAAGGCCCCTCGCACAAATCAGTAAAACAGAGTACTCGACCCAAAAACATCATTTTAATGCTCATGTAGTGTAAATAAGGTTGAGTTTCAAAAAACAATATGCACAATGATGCTGAGTGAAATCATCAACAAATAGTGTGAAAAACAGCAGTAAAAGCCCCCAAGGGGTCTAAACAAATCGGCATGAGGCCCCAAGCACGACTTATATCCCAAGTACTTCACAAATCTTTAGAACATAATTTAACATAAGGTTTTAAGTATGTAGGCAACTCATTAGTTGCTGGGGAGATGACCTAGTCCAATCCAAAAATCAGTATGCGTCACATACTCGTCATCTGACACATGCGCCTTTCCAAAAATCAGTGAGAAATTTGCAGTCCGGGGTTCCATACCCTTAGGACCAGATTTATTGCCATTACTTACTTCTACCGGGTTGCGACACTAGTCCGCAATTCTCTTTCCCCTCAAATTGGCTCGTGATTGCTCCGAATCTAGTCAAAACCAGTTTAACATGATCAATATATAACCAAGGAGCACAACCCAATCGAAAACAATCAAACTACGCAAAAATCTCAAAATTCGGCCAAACCCGAGCCCCGGGCCCATGTCTTGGAATTTGATAATTTTTACATCATTAGAATCCTCGTCCTCCCACCATTTTATACATACCAAGAACACTAAAATCGGACCACAATTGCGCACTCAAATCCTCAAAAAAAGAATAAATTTCCCATGCACCCCTTCTTCCGCAACTTCTGCTTAATTCCAGCGATTCTATGGTTTAATCACTTAGAAATCGACATATAAATGAATTATAAAGTTAATAACCTTACCTCCAAGTAATTCCCTCTTCAATCCTCTCAAAAGTGCTGCCAACTTGTAACCAATAGAGGAAAATATGAGCCAATTTCGCATTACAGGGCTTTTAAACATTCTGCCCAGCTAATATATTTTCTTCACTGTGAACGCAAACATTGGCATGCGATCATGATTCACAGACCAACCAACCAATGCGATCGCAGACCAAAACACGCGATCGCATATAACAAATTATCCATTCCACACACGCGCTTCAAAATACCTTACGTGATCGCAGAAATTTCAACGTGGTCGCACTGCCTACCCAGACCAGGTCGCAACCCTAACCACGTGATCGCGTATAAAAAAATGCCTGTCCCACTATTTAACCCTACGCGATCGCAAACATCTTCAGGCGATCACGTAGAAGGAAACCAGAACCTCACATCAGCAGAAATCTGCCCAGTTTTCAAGCCAATAATTGGTCCGTTAATCACCCGAATTACACCTGAGCCCCTCGGGACATCAACCAACATAAAAACATATCCCATAACATCATTCAAACTTAGTCGAGTCTTTGAAACACCAAAAATACCAAAATAGCATCAAATTCAAGCCTATGAACTTTGAAACTCCCAAATTTTGCCAACTACGCCAAAACCAACCAAAACACCTCTGATTGACCTGAAATTATGCAGATATATCCAAAATGACATTACAACCCTACTCCAACCCTAATAACCTATTTTCCACTGCCGATCGGAAAAGAAAAAAAATCAAATTTCGCCAATTCAAGCCTAATTCTACACCGGACACCACAAAAATATTCTGAACACACACCTAAGTCCCTAATCACCTAACGAAGCTATCCGAGCCATAAAATTTGCATTTCGAGGTCATTTACCAATAAGCCAACTTTTAGTTGATTTTCTCAACTATTAGGGTACTTTGAGAGACAAAATTCCTCAATTCTCACCATAACCACTCCGGACCCGAACCAACTGACCTAACACAAAAAAATAGGATAGTAATATATAACAAATGCAGAAATGGGGAAATGGGGTAAATTTCACGGAACGATCGGCCGTGTGGTTACATCCTCCCCCTCTTAAACAAATATTTGTCCTCGAACGGGTTTAGAAACATACCTGGAGTCTCGAATAAGTTAGGATATTTGTCCCGCATCTCTCGCTCGGTATCCCAGGTGGCATCCTCCACCGGCTGCCCTCTCCACTGAACCTTCACTGAAACTATATCCTTGGACCTCAACTTCTTGACCTGTCGACCCAAAATAGCCACTAGCTCTAGCTCATATGACATATCACCCTCGAGCTGAACCGTGCTGAAATCCAAAACATGGGAAGGCTCACCATCATACTTCTGGAGCATCGAAACATGGAATACTGGATGAATACTCAATAAATTGGGAGGCATAGCAAGCCTATAAGCCACCTCCCCAACCCTTTGAAGCACCTCAAATGGACCAATGAACCTGGGACTCGGCTTCCCTCTCTTCCCGAATCTCATAACACCCTTCATGGGTGACACATTCAGCTATACCTTATCCCCAACCATGAAAGACACATCTCGGACCTTCTGCTCCGCATAAATCTTCTGCCTATACTGCCCCGTGCGAAGCCGCTCCTGAATCAACTTTGCCTTACTCAAAGCATCCTGAACCAAGTCTGTGCCCAACAGCCTATCCCCGCCCGGCTCAAATCAACCAACTGGAGAGTTGCACCTCCTACCATATAAAGCCTCATACGGAGCCATCTGGATACTCGACTGATAGCTGTTATTATATGCAAACTCCGCTAGTGGCAGAAACTAGTCCCACGAACCACCAAAGTCAATCACACAAGCACACAACATATCCTCCAAAATTAGAATGGTACGCTCCGACTGCCCGTCAGTCTGAGGATGAAACACCGTGCTCCACTCAACCTGAGTACCCAACTCTCTCTGCACGGCTCTACAAAACTGAGATGTGAACTGAGTGCCTCTGTTGGAACTGATAGAAACTGGAACCCCATGCAGTCCGATAATCTCCCTGATATAAATCTCAGCTAACCTCTCTGAAGAATAAGTGGTACCAACAGGAATGAAGTGCGTAGACTTGGTCAGCCGATCCACAATAACCCATATAGCATCAAACCTCCTCGAAATCTATGGAAATCCAACCACGAAGTCCATAGTGATCCGCTCCCACTTCCACTATGGAATATCAAACCTCTTAAGCAATCCACCTGGACTATGGTGCTCGTACTTGACCTACTGACAGTTGAGACACCGAGCCTTAATATACTTCTTGATCCTCCTCCACCAATAATTTTGCCTCAAATCCTAATACATCTTCGTGGCACCCGGATGGATGGAATACTGCGAACTATGAGCCTCAGCTAGAATCAAATCTTGAAGCCCATCCACATTGGGCACGCAAATTTATCCCTGCATCCTCATGACCCCATCATCACCAATAACCACACCCCTGGCATCACCACGACGGACCCTGTCCTAAAGAACAAGAAAATGTTGATCATCATACTGGCGTGCTCTAATCTGATCATAAAGAGAAGACCCGGAGGCTACACAAGACAACACCCGCGGGGGTTCAGATAGATCCAATATCACCAACTGACCTGCTAAAGCCTGAACATCAAGAGCTAATGGCCGCTCTGCTACTTGAAGGTAGGCTAGACTCCCCAAACTCTATGCTCTACGACTTAAGGCATCGTCCACTACATTGGCCTTCCCAGGATGATGTAAGATAATGAGGTTATAATATTTGAGGAGCTCTAACTATCTCTTCTGACGCAAATTCAAGTCCTTCTGCCTCAGTAAATACTACAAACTATGATGATTAGTGAAAATCTCACAGTGCACCCCATATAAATAATGCCGCCAAATCTTCAAGGCATGAACAATGGCAGCTAAATCAAGATCGTGCACTGGATAATTCTTCTCGTGCACCGTCAACTATCTAGTCGAGGCAATCACCCTACCGTCCTACATCAATATCGCTCCCAGGAAAACTTTAAAAGCATCACAATAAACTGTGTAAGAACCCGGACCAGCATGCAAAACTAGTATTGGAGCTGTAGTCAATGCTGAGTTGAGCTTCTGAAAGCTCTCCTCATACTCATAAGACCATTTAAATGGAGCACCCTTCTGGGTCAATCTGGTCAAAATCGAAGCAATAGAAGAAATCCCTCCATAAAGCGACGGTAATAACCCGCCAAACCAAGGAAACTCCTAATCTCTGTAGCTGAGGATGGTCTGTGCCAGCTCTGCACCGCCTCTATCTTCTTTGGATCAACATGAATCCCCTCACTAGACACCACGTGCCCCAAGAAACCTACCGAACAAAGCGAAAACTCACACTTGAAGAATTTCGCATAAAGTTTCTCCTCCCTCAGCCTCTGTAACACAACTCTCAAATGCCGAGCATGCTCTTCCTGGCTACGACAATAAACCATGATGTCATCAATGAACACAATGATGAAGGAATCAAGATAAGGCTGAAACACACTGTTCACCAATTGCATGAACACAGCTGGGGCATTGGTCAGCCCAAATGACATAACGAAGAACTCATAATGACCATATATGATTATGAAAGAAGTCTTCGGAATGTCAGAATGTCGAATCCTCAACTGATGATACCCAGAGCTCAAATCAATCTTGGAAAACACTCTGGCTCCATGAAGCTGGTCAAACAAATCATCAATGCGGGGCAAAGGATGCCGGTTCTTCACCGTAATCTTATTCAACTGCCGATAGTCAATACACATACGCATTGACCCATCCTTCTTCTTTATGAACAATACCGGTGCACCCCAGGGTGACACACTAGGCCGAATGAACCCCTTATCCAGGAGTTCCTGAAGCTGCTCCTTCAATTCCTTAAGCTCCACTGGTGCCATACGATAAGGTGGGATAGAAATAAACTTAGTGCCTGACACCAAGTCAATACCAAAATCAATATCCCTGTCATGTAGCATGCCTGGCAGGTCTGGAGGAAACATATCCGGAAGTCACGAATCACCAGAACTGAATAAATAGCGGGAGTCTCACCACTGACATCCATCACAAAGGCCAAATACGATAAACACTCGTTCTCAACCTTGCACTGAGCCTTCAGGTAAGAAATCACCCTTCTAGGCATATACTCGGAAGAAACTCTCCATTCAACCCTCGGACACCCCGAAATAGCTAAGGTCACGGTCTTAGCGTGACAATCATTAACAGCATGGCACAGAGATAACCAATCCATGCCCAATATCACGTCAAAATAGATAATGCTGAGCAACAGTAGATCAACTCAGGTCTCCAGAAGACCAATAGATTTAATTCATGACAGATACACGCGGTCCACAATAACAGTATCGTGCACCGGAGTCGACACATGAACAGAGGTTACTAGAGACTCTATGGGGCACATCCAGAAAACCGGCAAAATATGAAGAAACATAGGAATATGTAGAACCAAGGTCAAATAAAGCCAATACATCATGGCAACAGACTAAAACAATACCTTCAATAACAGTATTTGAGGCCATAGCATTCGGCCTGGCTGGAAATGCATACATGCGAGCCTTACCTCCCCCTGCTTGACCTCCCCTTCTAGGGCGACCTCTGGCTGACTGACCACCACCCTTGGCTACCTAGGCGGGTGGTGAAGTGACTGGAGCTAAAGTCGAGGGCTGGCCCCTCTACTTAGAAGGTCCACTGGAACAGCGGGGACACTGCCTCCACCCGTGCCCAAACTCTCCGCATTCAAAACAGCTCCCTGGAGCTGGAGACGGGGGTTGATAGAAAACCCTAGCACCCGTACGACCACTGAAAGTCCCCTGCATAGAAGAACCCTTAACTGGAGGTGCTCGAGCTGCACTCTGACTCGGGAGGGCACCAAATGAAGTGCGGCCTAACTGAGAACGATGGGGACCTTGCCCCGAGGAGGCACCACTATATGCTGGAGGGCTTGACTGAGGAGGAATGAATGAATGGCCGCTACCCTGCTGAAACTGTCCCCTAAAGGGATCACCACTGGAACTACCCGAATCACGAGGCCTCTTGGCCTCCCTCTCCTCCCGCTCCTGGCGATGAACAGACTCAATATCTCGAGCTATGTCAACAACCTACTCGAATGAAGCACCCGATACTCCTTCTCGAGTCATAAATAATAGAAGCTGATAAGAAAGACAATCTACAAACCTTCTCACCCTCTTCCTATCAGTTGGAATCTCTCAGAGGCATGCCTAGCCAACTAGGAAAATCTCATCTCTTATTGAGTGACTGATAACTCTCCATGGCGCAGCTGCTCAAACTACCTGTGTTGCTCCTCTCCGTGGGAACGGGGAACATACTTCTCCAAAAAGATCGTGGAGAACTGCAGTCAGGTAAGAGGTGCTAAACCAACCGGTCTACGCCTCTCGAAAGACTCCCACTAGGTAAAGGCAGTACCTGCAAACTGAAATGTAACAAATGAGACCCCACTGGTCTCCAAAATACCCGCGGTATGCAGTATCCTCTGGCACCTATCTAGAAACCCCTGGGCATCCTCGCCCTCTGTACCGCTGAAATTGGGAGGCTGAAGTCTGCTGAACTCTCCAACCTGCGCTTCTCATCCTCAGGCATAGCAGGGCCCCAATAATCCTGGACCGGAGCAACTGGATGTGTTGGGGCTGCCCCCGGTGCCTGAATACCTTGTGCAGCCTGCTCAGGTGCCCGGGCAGGTGGAGTTTGATATCCTCTCCTGGCCTGAGCTGTGGTGGCAGTAGAAGACATAGCGACTGCCTGAGCCAAACTGGTGCACACTGTCAATATCTGAGACAGGGTCTCATGAAGACCCGGAATAACCATAGGCATTGCTGGTGCCTGAGCCTGTCCCGCTGGGACACCATCGATGGGAACCTGATCATGATTGATAGGGGGATCATGTGGTACTGCCCCGGCTGCTGTGCGGGCTGGCCCCCTACCTTTACCACGGCCTCGACCTCTCACTAGTGTAGCCGGTGACTGGTCACTCTGATCGGTATGGCGTGTCCTCACTATCTTGGAGAGAATGAATCAACGTATGTTTAGATTTCAAGAATCAATAGATCAGCACGAAAGAGTTCAAGAAAGGTATAAATGTTTCCTAAAAGTTTGGCAGCCTCTCAAAGATAAGTATAGACGTCTCCGTACCGATCCGCAAGACTCTACTAAACCTCGTCATGACCATTGAGTCCTATGTAACCTAGGGCTCTGATACCAAACTGTCACGACCCCAAATCCCAAACCGACAGTGATGGCGCCTATCGTGGAACTAGGCTAGCCGACTACCGCATGTTAGCAATTTCTTTTTGAAAATCCCTATCATGTTTTAAGCATTTCATAAAATATACAGAAATTACTAAATAAAGTAGGCCAATTACACAATACTGCCTACCCCAAAACCCGGAGCCAACATGTCATGAGCATCTAGAGGAAATAAGCCAAAATAAACTATTATAATACAAAACCTTCGAATAAAAGCTAAATCCAACAAGAAGGGAAAACAGAGATTCTACGGACGCTGAACATCTACCTCTATATCCCGCAATATGGCTTCGCGCGGAATAATAGGCTAAGGCTCGATATCTGCTCCTGAATCTGCACACAGAGGTGCAGAGAGTAATGTGAGTACGCTAACTCAGTAGTAACGAAAATAAATCAAGTCTAAGTAGTAAGGAAACACATAAAATCAATGCAGTCCAGTCATAATATACACAAACTTATTTTCCAACAATATAAATATAGATATGTAAAATCATCATGCCTTAAAACCAACTTCAGAAAATGTCCTTTAAAGAATGCACATTTTTAACAACTTTAAAACAAGGATTTGGTATGCAAATGAATGTAGTAAAATCATAAGTAGCCCTTGGGGGAAAAACATGTATCATAATTAACCCCTCGGGCATGCCTCACAATCACTCAGCACCTCACAATCACTAAGCACCTCACAGTCACTTATGCCTCCCAATCACTTGGCACTCGGTGCGCTCACTGAGGGTATGTACAGACTCTGGAAGGGCTCCTTCAGCCCAAGCGCTAATATCACTCAGCACCTCACCATCACTCTTGGCCCTCGGCCACACTCAGCAGAACCACTCAAAAGTCCCCTCGGGCAAATAAAAAAATAGGGTACTCGACCCAAATACATCATTTTAATGCTCATGTAGTGTAAATCATGTTGAGTTTGGAAAAACAGTATGCACAATGATGCAGAGTGAAATCATCAACAAATAGTGAGGAAAAAAGCAGTAAGAGCGCCTAAGGGGTCTAAACAGAATGGCCTGAGGCCCCAAATACGGCTTATAACCCAAGTACTTCACAAATATTTAGAACATGAGTCGAATTCGTGTATCGATGACGTTTTAGGTGTTCAGAGGGTTTGACTAAGTTCGAGGTGATCATTTATGACTTATTTGTGTTTTTGGTTGGGGTCCCGAAGGGCTCGGGTTGATTTCCGATAGTCATCAGAAGGATTAAAGTTGGAAAATGCAGCTGAGGGAGTTGCTGGTGCCAGGTTTCTGGTGTGGCTGCACCTGTGGAAGGGTAGTCGCAGGTGCAAGGTGGCTTGCGCAGGTGCGATAATTGGTCAGACTGGAGAGAGTCGCACGTACGAGACCTGGAACACACCTGCGAAGCCGCAGGTGCGAGAAATGGGCTTTAAGTGATTTTCCGCAGGTGTGCACCTGGGATCGCAGGTGTGCACCTGGGACCGCAGGTGCGGATTCACAGGTGCGGAGAAATGACCGTAGGTGCGGTTTCACTGGGCAGGAAGTATAAATGCTAGCCTTCCCAATTTTAAGCCATTTCTTCAATATTTTATCCGGGGTTAAGCTCTGGGAGAGGGTTTTGAAGGAGGAAATCAACGGGACTTCCTTGAGGTAAGTTATTTGAATCAAAAACATGTTTCCATGTGATTTTTGGACTGAAATAGGGTGAAATTAGTTGAATTTAATGATATATATTAGGGGTTTAGGGCATGGGAAATTGGAGATTTTATTTGAGGAATTGAAAGGGGTTATTGTGGTCCTATTTTATGTTCTTGGTATGCATAGACTCACGAGGGAATAAGGATTCTAGTTTTGTGACTTGTATAGAATTCCGAGATGTGGGCCCGGGGCCGGTTTGGACCAATTTCGGGATTTGTGCCTAATTGTGATAAATTTCAAATGGGTTTCATCTCCCAAGCATATTTTGATATTATTAACCTGGTTTGGATAGACTCAGAGCATTTGGGAGCCAACTCGAGGGGGCAAGAGTATCGCTGAGTAGCTTTTTTGACCGGTTTGATGTAAGTAATGACTGTAAATCTTGTCCCGAGGGTATGAAACCCCGGACATCGTATTTTCTCACTATTTTTTGGAGTGGCGCACATGCTGGATGGCGAGTGTGTGGCGTGCACTGACTGGGGATTTGGACTTTGACCTTCCCGTGGAAACTATTGAGTTGCGTATTTACTTTTAAGTCATATGCTAAATCGTGTTTTCAGACTATTGTTATATTTGGGTTGTAAGCCATGTTTGGGGCCTTGTGTTGACCTCTTTAGACCTATTGGGGGCTTTTACTGGTATTCCTCACTATGTTGACTTACGATTTACACTCAGCCACATTATGTATAACTTATTTCGAAACTCGGTCTTATTTACACTATTTTAAAATATAAAATGATATTTTAGGTCGAGTACCTTGTTTTACTGATAGCCCAAGTGACTTTTTTGAGAGATTCATGCCTTAATGTGGCTGAGGGCCTATGTTGTAACGATGCTATGGGATCGGGCTGCACGCTGCAGCATGTTTCATTTTCATGATATGTGAAAGGCCGAGGGTCTAAGTGATTATGCCACGAGATGACTTGATTTTAGCCTTTGGGCTGTAGGTGCCCCTCCGGAGTTTGTACACACCCGAGTGCCCAGTGCCTAGTGACGAGTGATTGGCAGGCATGAGTGATTGTGAGGTTGCCCGAGGGGCTGATTATGAGTGATAGTGAGGTTGCCCGATGGGCTGATTACGAGTTACTGTGAGGTATGCCCGAGGGGCTGATTCTGAGTGATGTTTTGCAGGAGGGGCAGTTTCTTATTCATGTTTTTGTCCGATTGGCTACTTATGATTCACTTCATTTTTTTACACTAAACTTCTTGGACATTTTTCTGAAATTGTTGGAAAATACACTTTTCAAAGGATCTTTACTGAGAATGGCTTTCTAAGTGTGATGATTTTTCATATACACTGTTGGAAAGAAAGACTGTGCTTATTGTGAAATGATGATTTGACTTTATGTGTTTCTTACTCCTCATACCTGATTTATTTTCATTACTACTGAGTTGGTGTACTCACATTACTCCATGCACCTTGTGTGCAGATCCAGGTGCTAGGGCAGAGTGAGCTGCGTATATGTTCCAGAGACATCTCGAAGATATTGAGAGGTAGCTGCATGCGTCCGCAACCATGGTCTCTCCTTCTTACTATTATAGTGTTTATTTTCCAGAGTTGTATATTTCTTGTAGATGCTCATGATTAGTGAATCCGGGATCTTGGGTTGTATTCTATATTCGGTGTGGCTTTATCAGTTTTAAAATGATTTGAGAAAACCTTTATGGAATATGATTTTAGTAATGTTATATATGAAAGATTCTTTACGTTTGAGCGTTAATTTTGTTGGCCTAGATCTACGATAGGTGCCATCACGACTAGTTTAGATTTGGGTTCGTGACACGAACAATTTGAGAATAAATTACAAGCGATAGTAATGATAGGATAAACGAGTACAACATCATATTTCATTACATAAGGAAATTCATTTGAAATTAACCCAAAGATTACCAGTTCATTAGTGAGAAGTGGAAATATTTGACAACTACAACAACATTTTTAGTTTGTTTGCCCAATCAAAACACAACCCACAGTATGCCATATTGAGCCTCTAAGTGGACATTAGTACAATTGTGGAAGTGCCGGTGGCTATATCTCATAAAACAATGTACAAGAATCAAAATGACAAAAGGCGGGGATACAGAGTATGGATCACCAAATCAGTTGGGAAGAAAGTATGCTTCTATCAATTATCAGTGCTACCTGCTAAGGAATCATCTGCATTCATTAATATGGAATAGATTAAGTATGTACAGCTACATACCCTCTCAGGGAATTGAATGCCAACATAAAAGGTGTGAAACATTGAAGCGGTAAGAAAAGTTAATAATTTTTAAATGCCAAATTTAAACAAAGTAAACATTCAACTAAACATTAGTATTTTAAGGTTTGGAGATCCTTAGTACCGACACACCACTATGAAAAAGGAATGGAGTTCGATCTCAACCGGATCGGCTCAGCCCTCTCACCCTAATGTATGAGGGTTGACATAGAAACAGGATACCACCATGTGCCTTTGTTAGCTTTGTATTTATGCCAATACAACAACAACCCTGTAAAATCCCATCTAGTGGGGTCTGGGGAGGGAGTTTAGCCTCGATTACGCTTTTCCTTAGGATTACTACAACTTCCCACTACTGATTAAAAACATAAATAAATAGAAACATAGTCAAATTGAACCATAATTAGGGAGGTGCTCTTCAGTTTAGCCCTTTTACGAATTTCATCAAACACCAAGTATGCAAAATCGACTACAAGGTTCTATGATGAAATGCTTCATCCCACAACCAATATCAAACAACAAATTACCCACAGTAATTCGGCAACCTCCATAACAAATTACCCACTAAGAAATGGTCTCAAAATATCTAGGTTGGGCTTCTTCATTTCCGTGACTGATCCGAGATCCATGGAATGGTTATGCGGCTGGATACTGGACTGCGAATACTCCTTCTAGTAATTCCCATGCTAGTTATGCGACATATACGCGGCCCCAGAAACGAATCTGTGAACCCATATTGGATTGCAAAAGGACCCTAAATATTATGTTGGTCCTGATTCCATATGTGATAGTTATATGACCAGCAGAACTAAATCACAGTCACGAAATGGACTGCCGAAACGCCATTTTCTACAAATATTTCTACCAATTCCGCGATGTACTAAACTGTCACAAAATATTTTTCCAAAAAAATTATCTACAACCTGCCCAATACATTAGCTTACTTTGGGACCACAAACTTAAAATTCTTGGCAAACTTTTATGGGGCTTCACAGCCGAGCTTAAGAAAGAGATGCACAAAATGCAGTACTTGGCGTTGTACTTCACAAACCTTCTCTCAATTGAGGAGGAACATGTCACTGACACCTCATAGGCTCCAGAACTTTCTTTTAATTTCATACCCCTTCTCCGAGAAGATGTGGAACATGGCACTGGAACCTCACAGGCTCTAGAACTTGTTGGGCACACTGATGAACATTCTGATGAAGAAATACTTGAGCGTCATTTGTCACAACTTTGTCCACATTTTTGGCTATTATAAATAGATGAGCAAGGGTTTTTTGGGGTCATTTTATCTGGCGAGGGTCCTACATTGAGAGCATTGAATACTTCATTTAGTTGTAGCTTTTAGGATATACTCCAACACATTGTCTTCATCGTAAGGTTTTATGCCTTTCTTTAAGGCTTTGTTCTTGTATTTTAGCATGAGTAGCTAACTTTAATGAGTGTTTATATATAATAGGTTGTTGATTTCTCTTAATTTCTCATGCTTCAATTATTGTTTTGGTTTGCTAACATTAACTATTGCCATTTAGTCCTGTCTTTCACTTGGAAATTTGCTTAGGTTTCAGTAGAAATGAATAACAAGAACTCGAGGCTTTAAACCTTGTCTAATAGAATGGGTTAGGAATAAGTGGGTTCTACTTGGCATATATTGATTTATTTTACTTTTAAATTTGTATTTGAGAAAATAATAAAGAGAAAATACTACCTAATTACTGGAAAATATTGGGTAGTCATTTAAGAACCATTTGCATATCAAAGGACTTCCCATTCAAAATTTATCATATTAACGTTGATAGAGTAATATTCCATTAAAGGGGACACAACCTTGGGTTTTTAATCCAATTGGTCAAGTATGCTAATAAAATAGCTTCTATTCATAGTTTACAACTATCAAACACTTTCCAAACTAACGGAGTAGAGTTGCGACCTTAGTCAAGTTACACACTATTCAACCCCAATGTAGTTGGACTATTATATTTGGCATCGAATGCCTTATGCCATTATATAGTTATAATTTGAGTGTATCTGTCACGACCCAAAATCGAGGGATGCGATCGGCACTCAACCGGGTGACCCCAGTCAAGTGAACCTGATTTGCCTTTCCTACCCAACGCGCTTCCTCGTGTTTATATCATCCATTATTTATGTGAGACAGTGAGATAAGCTTAAAAGTTTGTGATTACCACATTAAATCCAATTTTTCCTCATTTTACATTATTATACTAGATTTCCCAAAACATACATAATAGATACAACACTTCCCAATACGGACCACGATTACGAGCAAATACAACTGCTACCCAAAAATATATATATACACTCACATAGTGTCTACGGAGCCTCTAAGAGTTCTAGGAGTTTATACCATACTTGTCGGCAACAAGGCCCCGAGTATACCTTACAATAAATAACATACTCAAAAAGGAGATTGCATGAACTACACATGGCCCCGAGAGGAAGTGGGGCTCACCAGTACAGCTGAGAAAGGATGAGGAGAAAGCACCACTAACGACGAGCTAAGCAACCTGCTATGGACCCACCTACATCCATATAAAAAGATGTAGCGCCCCCGGAAAAAGAGACGTTAGCACTATTGAATAGTACTAGTATGTATGAACAAACTTCATCCCAAGTACAATCAAACAATACACAATTAAGAGACAGTAATAGAACCAATCAATCAATACATGTGGAAAGAAACAGCCAAAATCAACAAGTTTCATAATCTATCCTTTTTCCCTTTTAACATCACCATAGTCAAGAGTTTCCCGGATTTGTCATTTCGGTAGTGATAATGTTCCCATTCCATCCTTATTACCTCGGCCACCCTTATTACCTCGTCCGCCCTTATTATTTCATAACAGCAACCCGACTCCACCTCACAATCATATTTCATAACAGCAACCACAAATAATTACATTACAAGAATTATCATTTCAAAATCACAAGTTCACGTCCACCACTCATATATTTGGGCCCAAGGCACAATAATTCTCCACAAGTAGTAATTCATATACAAGGCATTGCCATAATTGTTCAACTCATTCACATCATTTCACAATAACCTTTTTCATTACCTATCACGCACGGTTTTCCTTAGCCATTATATACATTCCCACAGTTGGGCACATTAACCTTCTTTTATTCATTAACACATACTTTCATATCTATAGCCTCGAGCATTTACGAGCTTTGCACATAATAAGATAGGCACATCAAAACACTTTTCACAGTCTCATATAGTACGGTAGTATGGCAGTCAACTTGGACAATCAGAGAATAGAATCTTACGTCTCAACACATTTGAACAATCAATTCACATGTTTTCAAACAAGGTACACATACCGTATGCTCGGACCCAACAAGAGGATTCTACAAAGGTTAAAGTTAGCCATACATACCTCGAATTGGGATTTTTCCTTAATTTCTATCTCAAATCACCGAACCTTCTAGCACCTTCAACCTTAATCACAATGCGGCACATTTAAACTTAGAATTAGGAATCATCAACATGTCTTGAATAACCCCCTTTTAGTGAAATGTTACTCCAACCTATTTTCCTTTACTAGATTATGATAAATTGGGTACATGCATGAAAGGTTCTTAACCCCATCTTTATGAACTATCCTACCCAGGTTTCATTTTAACAAAAATCTGGAAATTAAGGTTAATGATGTAGAAGCTTACCTCTTAGAGAGAAGAAATTTGTGTCCTACTTGATTTGTTCCAAGCTTGAGCTGTGAAGGAAGACCAATTTGATGAAGTTGGGACTCTCTCTCTCTAGAACCTACTCTTTTCTATCTCTTATATATCAGAAAATGGTTAAAATTTGAAGGGGAGGGGTGTTTTAATTAATTAGGGTTGGGTTTTAAAAAAATAAAAAAATAGGAACCGACATAAGAATGCGGTCAGGAATGCGATCGCATTCCTGACATGCAGTTCACAAAATCGACCGCATAATGGCCCTCGAGATGGGCCAAAATTCAAAACACACTACCCAGGTATGCGACCATTGTGCGGTCCGTATACACGTTATGTGATTGCATAATGCGTCGCATAACTTCCCTCCGAAAATATAAGGAAACAATGCGACAGATACGCGGTCCGCATAACTGAAATGCGATCGCACATTGGACCGCATAGTTGACCTCAAACGAGGCACTGATCTGCCTGTGTATGCGACCATTTTGCAGTCCGCATACATGTTATGCAATCGCATAGTGTGTCGCAGAACACCTCGGGGTACTTTTTACTCAATTTAGGTCCGTTTTAAAAATTTTCACAATAAAAACAACTCGGGGACTCATTCGGGCATTATTTTAAAACGAGAAAATTTTACGGGTCTTTACATCCTCCCCCACCCCCCCTTAAAAATCATTCGTCCTCGAATGAGGGTTTTGGAAATCATTTAGTTTTGAAAGCATGACATGCAGTTTGTAGATTTTCACTAACTCCAATATCTCAGAAAAATTTCGCCTGAGTTCCCTTTGTAATTAGACCTATCTACCTATCAGATAGACCCCGAAACATATTTCCAAGCACCATTACACAGTTTTAATCACCCAATAACTCACACACAATGTTGTTATCTCAACAATTTGCAAATATTCGATCATTTTGTCAACTAGACATAGTTCTTTCTTCTTATACCACAAATTTTCACACGATTCATATTTTTGCACATAACTTGGTCGTTTTAATGAGTCTCATATAACCCAATAACCTCAATATACTATATTCATTTCAATTAATCATTACCAACCTACACTACTACTAATCACTTGCCTAACACATACGTTCCACAAAACTTTAATTTACCTCAAGGGTTGCACACTACCCAAATAGAACCGCGGATTCAGTTTTAGGACACATTGGAAAATTACAACAATAAGGCAATTAGGGGAAGATGAGGTGGTTTTGCACAAAACCGAACATAAAATATAATTTGCTTAGAGATGACAGTTCCGACGAACACTACTAGACTTATTCAAGCAAATGGGGATATTTTTCTTTCATCACATCTTCTGCTTACCACATGGCTTTCTCAACATGCTGACTTCGCCACAACACTTTAACTGAAGCAATTTCTTTGTTCCTCAATCTATGACTTGTCTATGAAGAATGGCAACCGGAACCTCTTCATACTATAATTCTTCATTAACCTCAATAGTCTCAACTGGAACGTTGGCTGATGGATCTCCAACCAATTTCTTCAACATGGACACGTGTAACACCGGGTGCACTAATGACAACTCAGGGAGTAATTACAACCTATAAGCCACTTGCCCTATCCTTTGAGCAATACGATATGTCCCGACATATCTTGGGCTCGATTTCTCTTTCTTCCCAAACCGCATCACTCCCTTCATGGGAGATACCTTCAAGAATACCCAATCATCAACTTGGAATTCCAATTCTCTTCGATGAACGTCCACATAGGATTTTTGAAGGCTCTGAGCGGTTTTCATCCTCTCCCGAATGACTCTCACTTTTTCCAATGCCTGGTGCACGAGATCTGGCCTTAACAATTCTGATTCAGCAACCTAGAACCACCCAATCGGAGATCTACACCTCTTTCCGTACAATGCCTCCAATGGGGCCATCTGAATACTAGCGTGAAAGCTGTTATTGTAAGAAAATTTGATAAGCGGTAAACGATCATCCCAACTACCCTTTAAGTCCAACACACAAGCTCGTAACATATCTTCATGCGTCCTAATAGTCCGCTCTGCCTGACTATCCTTCTGCGGATGGAAAGTTGTGTTGAGATTTACCTGAGCACCCAAACCTTGCTGAAATCAGCTACATTTGCTTTCCCTTGATGGCACAGAATGTTCATATCATAATCCTTAAGCAATTCTAACCATCGCCGTGGCCTTAAATTCAACTCCTTCTGCTTGAAAAAATTTTTGGAGACTCTTGTGGTTTGAGAACACGTTCATATGGACCTCATACAAATAATGCCGCCAGATTTTCAATGTAAACACAACTGCCGCAAGTTCTAAATCGTGCGTCGGATAATTCTTCTAGTGATTCTTGAGTTACCTGGAAACTTAGGCTATAACCTTCTCGTGTTGCATCAACACACATCCCAAACCAACCCTTCAAGCATCGTAATAAAATGCAAATCCCTCTGTGCCTTCTGGCAAAGTTAACACCGGTGCTGAAGTCAATCTTGATTTAAATTTCTGAATGCTCTTTTCACAAGTGTCGGACCATTGGAATTTAGTTGCCTTCTGCATCAATTTAGTCAATGGGGAGGCGAGGGTAGAGAACCCCTCTACAAACGTCCAATAATACCCGGCTAGACCCAAGAAACTACGAATCTGTGCCGTGGTCGTTTCTCTAGGCCAATCCTTTACCGATGTGATTTTATGGGGATCAACCTCAATCCCTTCTCTGGAAACAATATGACCAAAAAATGTGACTGACCCCAACAAAAATTCAAATTTTGAAAACTTGGCATACAATTGGTGCTGATGAAGAGTCTACAGAACTATCCTGAGGTGATTTGCATGATCCTCCCGACCGCGCGAGTAGACAAGGATGTCATCAATAAAAAAATCACGAAGGACTCAAGAAACGGCTTGAAAACCCGATTCATAAGATCCATGAAAGCCGCTGGATCGTTGGTCACACCAAAGGACATTACCAAAAATTGAAAATGGCCATAACGAGTTCTGAAGGCGGTCTTAGCAGTATCCTGCTCTCTGATCTTCAACTGATGATACCCCGACCGTAAATCAATTTTGGAGAAGAACCTCGAACCCTGCAATTGGTCGAACAAATCATATTTGCGGGGCAATGGATACTTGTTTTTTATAGTGACTTTGTTGAGCTGCCAATAATCAATACACATCTGAAGCGACCCATCCTTCTTCCTGAAGAAAAGAGCCGGAGCGCCCCACGGAGGGACACTCGGCCGAATGAACCCCTCTCTAATAAGTCTTTCAACTACCCTTTTAACTCCCTCACCTCTGATGGCGCCATTATGTATGGTGGAATAGATATTTGCTGCGTATTTGGAAATACATCAATCCCGAAATTGATCACTCTATCTGGCGGAATCCCTGGAAGCTCGTCCGGAAATACTTCAAGAAACTCATAAGGAAACTCTTCTGAAGTGGTGTCCGCAAGTCGGACCAAATGATAAACACATCCCTTTTTAATCATCTTCCAGGCCTACCCTTTGGCACCACACCATTCCCTTTCCACTCAATAACTGACTCATTAGGAAACTCTAGTCTCATAATTCTGGTTCGGCAGTCGAGTTTAGCAAAGCACGAGTAAAGCCAATCCATTCCCATGATAAAATCGAACTACCATCCCTAGTTCGATAAGATCGGCCGTGGTATCTCGACCACACACCGTGACAACACAATTCCTATAGACTCGTGCGGCTGTAATGGAATCACCAACTGGATTCGACACAGAGAACGGCTCATGGAGTTGTTCGGGTTCTATCCCAAAACATGAAGCAATAAATAGGGTAACAGAGGACAAGGAGGACCCCAGATCAATAAGAGCATAACATCAAGGGCTTGAACAACCAGAATACCTGTAAAAACATCTGGGAAGCCTCTGCACTCTGGCGACCACTCAAAGCATAGAACCGGCTGGGTCCACCTCTACCACGAGCACCAGCTCTAACTGCACCACGCCCTGCTGGAGCTGGAGGAAGTACTGAAGATGCGGCGACTGAAGAACCAGACGGCTGAGCAAAACCACTACCCATGCCCTGACTGGGCGCACGGTAAACCCGCCGAATATGAGCTCTCACCCCACACTCGTAGCATGTCGGGATATCCAAGTAACAAGGCTTAGTATGGAACCTCCCACGCTTAAGGAACGGAGCCCTCCTCTGATGCTGGAACCTCCCTCCTAGACGACCGGACTGATGGGTCTCCTGGTCCCGAGCGACTGCTCTGCTGATATCGGTGATATAATGGCGGTGCACTGGATGAGGACTGAGCATAAAACTGGGATGGCCATGGTGGTCCTCTCCCCTAAACAGGTCTCCCTCCTCCAACGGAACTCCCCGAGTGGCCTGCTGATCGGGCCCTGCTGATACTCTCCCTCTCCGACCTTATCTTCCACTTTCTAGCCTCTGTGGCCTGGGCGAATCCCACTATCTTACCATAATTCATGTCTGAGTGCAAGGCAACTATAGCAGCTTCATTCACAACCAAGGAACTGAGGTCCTGAACAAACCGTCCAACTCTGGCATCCATAGTTGATACCAACTGAGGAGCGTACTTGGACAACCTCACGAACTCCATGTGGTACTCCCACACACTCATGTTACCCTGTTTGAGAACCTCAAACTCTGTGGCATGGGCTGCCATAGTCTCGGAAGGCAAAAAGTGATCAATGAAAGCATCAACGAACTCATCCCATCTCGCCGGAGGACTCCCCTCCCCACGGGAATCCTCCCACATCTCGAACCAGGAATACGCTGCTCCCCTCAACTTGTAAGATGCTAACAAAACCCCTTCTGTCTATGTAGCCTTCATAACCCGAAGGGTCTTGTACATTTCATCTAGAAAGTCATCCGGATCAGCCTTTGGATCAATACCTGAGAACTCTGGAGGGGCCAACCGCAGACACGGGTTGAATCTAAAACCGACAGAATCTCCCTGTCTCCTAGAGGACGCAGGGGCAACATGAGATCTTTGGGCCTTAGAGGCCACTAACTGGGTCAACATATGAATAACTCCCCTGAGGTCCCCATCGGAAGTACTCTGATCTGGAACAGATAGGCCAGATGGATTCATGGTTGGGGATTCGCTCTCATCCGCACCATCGGGTACTAAATTCACGGCCACACTTGGGACGACATTGGCCTCTAGGCCGAGTTGAACTCTCTTCTTTGGTGTCAACACTGAAAATTTTGGAACAGAGTACGAGTTAGACAAGAATATTCTCACTTTCCACTTTACCGCACGACATGGAATAACAATGAAAAGGGTGTTTCCTAAATGTCCATGTAGCCCCCTAATTATAGATGTGGTCGACAACACACTGATAAGAAGGGCTCTACTAGACACGACATCCTAGGAATCATTTAAAACCTTAGGCTCTGATACCAAGTTTGACACATCCCAAAATCGAGGGACACGACCGGAACTCAATCGGGTGACCCCAGTCAAACGAACCTGATTTGCCTTTTCTACCCAACGCGCTTCCCCATGTTTACATCATCCATTATTTATGTGAAACAGTGAGATAAGCTTAAAAGTGTGTGATTACCAAAATAAATCCAATTTTTGCTCATTTTAAATTATTATACTAGATTTCCCAAAACATACGTAATAGATACAACACATCCCAATACGGACCACGATTACGAGAAAATGCAACCGCTATAAAAAAAATATATATATACAGCCACATAGTGTCTACGGAGGCTCTAAGAGTACTAGGAGTTTATACCATACTTGCCGGCAAGAAGTGCTCGGTTGTACCTTACAATACATAATATACTCAAAAGGAGATGGCATGAACTACACATGGCTCGAAGAGGGAGTGGGGCTCACCAGTACAGCTGGGAAAGGACGAGGAGAAAGCACCACTAACGGCGAGCTGAGCAACCTGCTATGGACCCACCTACTTCCATATAAAAAGATGTAGCGCCCCGGCAAAACGGATGTTAGTACTGTGAAATAATACTAGTATGTATGAACAAAATTTATCCTAAGTAAAATCAAACAATACACAATTAAGATACAGTAATAGAACCAATCAATCAATGCACGTGGAAAGAAATAGCCAAAATAAACAAGTGTCAAAATCTCTCCTTTTTCCCTTTCCACATCACCATATTCAAGAGTTTCCCAGATGTTTCAATTTGATAGTGATAATGATCACATTCCAACCTTATTACCTCGGCCACCCTTATTACCTCAAATCTCATCAAGCTTATTACTTCGTGTTGCAGCGGGCAACCCGATCCCACCTGACAATCATATTTCATAACAGCAACCACAAAGAATTACATCACAAGAATTATCGTTTCAAGGAATCACAAGTTCACGTACACCATTCAAAAATTTCGGCCCAATGCACAATAATTCTCCCCAAGTAGTAATTCATATACAAGGCATTTCCATAATTTTTCAACTCATTCAAATCATTTCACAATACCCTTTTTCATTACCTATCACGCACGGTTTTCCTTAGCCATTATATACATTCCCACACTTGGGCACATTAACCTTATTTCATTCATTGACACGTACTTTCATATCTATACCCTCGAGCATTTACGAGCTTTGCACATAATAAGATAGGCACATCAAAACACTTTTCATAGTCTCATATAGTACGGTAGTATGGAAATCAACTAGGAAAATCAGAGAATATAATCTTACGTCTCAACACATTTGAAAAATCAATTCACATGTTTTCAAACAAGGTACACATACTGTATGCTCGGACCCAACAAGAGGATTCTACAAAGGTTAAAGTTAGCCATACAGACCTCGAATTGGGATTTTTCCTTAATTTTTATCTCAAATCACCGGACCTTCTAGCACCTTCAATTCACAATGCGGAACATTTAAACATAGAATTAGGAATCATTAACATGTCTTGAACTCATTTGAGCTTTCTATCAAACACTGGCTGTTCCTTTAGATTAAATAACCCCTTTTTAGTGAAAGGTTACTCCAACATATTTTCCTTTACTTGATTATGATAAATTGGGTACATGCATGCAATATTCATAACCCCATCTTTATGAACTATCCTAACCAGGTTTCATTTTACCAAAAAATTGGAAATTAAGGTTAATGAGGTAGAAGCTTATCTCTTAGAGTGAAGAAATTTGTGTCCTACTTGATTAGTTCCAAGCTTGAGCGATTAAGGAAGACCAATGTGATGAAGTTGGGACTTTATCTCTATAGAACCCACTTTTTCCTCTCTCTAATATATCAGAAAATGGTTAAAAATTGAAGGGCGGCGTGTTTTAATGAATTGGGGTCGGGTTTTAAAAAAATTAGAAAAATAGGGCCCGACACAAGAATGTGGTCAGGAATGCGATCGCATTCCTGAAATGCGGTCCGCATAATCGACCGCATAATGGCCCTCAAGATGGGCAAAAATTCAAAACACACTGCCCAGGTATGCAACCATTGTGCGGTCGACATACACGTTATGCGATTGCATAATGCGTTACATAACTTCCCTCAAAAAATCAAAGGCAACAATGCGACAGATATGTGGTCCGCGAAACTGAAATGCCATCGCACATTGGACTGCATAGTTGACCTGAAATGGGGCAGTGATCTGGCCATGTATGCAACCATTATGTGGTTCGCATACTGCATCGCATAACATGTACTTGCTGGAAAATTTTATTCTTTAAGTCTCGGGGTACTTTTTACTCAATTTAAGTCCATTTTAAAATTCTCCACGATAAAAACAATTCGGGGAGTAATTCAGGCATTATTTAAAACAAGAAAATTTTACGGATCTTTACAGTATCGTCAACACCCGATCACACCTATGAACTTTTAAATTCTTCAAATTGCCAACTTTCATCAAATAGAGCCCAAAAGCCATATACAAACGTCCAAATTAAAACCTGACTGTACGCCCAAGTAAAAAACATAACCACATGGATCTATTGAAACCATCAAATCTCGATTTCAAGGTCATTTACTCAGTAGTAAAACTTTGGTCAACTCAATCAACTCAAAGCATCTAAATTGAGAGTCACCCTATCAATCAACCTTCAACCACTCGAAAATCAAAACCAACCTGCACACAGGTCATAATACACCACAAGAGGACAAACGTTGTTTCCAATCGCAAAATGAAATGTTAAAACTCAAGATGATCGGCCGGATTGTCGGAATTTTGACATGGTGTTCAGGCTTTGGCCAGTAGATTTTTGAGATTAGCTATTTCTGAACCTAGTAGACTTCTTCTTTGTGTTGTTGCAAAATCGTCTTTGTTGGACCACCTTAATGTTCGGTAGTGTGACGATCCATATTTGTTAGTGCTTAGAGACATGGTGAAGTGAGGTTGTTCTAAGAAGGTGGTAATTGTAGATGATGGTGTTATACCACTCTTGGATCAGCTTTATTCCCCAGGCGTGATGGTTTGAGGCGTTTTATAATTTACGAGGCTCATAGTTTTCAATATTCTATTCATACATATGCTATGAAGATGTATCATTATTTGAAACAACACCATTGGTGGAGGAGGATGAAGAAGGAAATTGTTGGATATGTTTCACATGTTTGAATATCCAGAAAGTTATGTATGAACATCAAAAACTAGGTGGTTTAGCTCAGAAGATAGTTATACTGGAGTGAAGTGGGATATTACCACATACCTAGATTTTACTACAAATTTTTTTATGAAATTGGGTATAAATTATATATTTGAGTTTGCGTGCTATGGATAATATTTAGCTTCAAAAAGTTTTAGAATCCGGGGGCCTTAGCCTTGGGTTGACTTTTGTTGACTTTTTGAGTGGGGTTGGTAATTGACTCCGATAATTAAACTATGCGTTATTGAGCATAAATTAATTGGTTTGCATGTCATTTTTAATAGTTTTGAGTTGCTCGGCATAAATTTTAGGTTATATTCAGGTGTGGGACCTGAGTAGTGGACTTGTAAGCAAGGTAAGTCTCCTACCTAATATTGTAAGAGGGAATTATACCAGTAGGTATTTTATTTTTTATGGGCTACTTCTCATGGGTGCTACGTACGCGAGATGACGAGCGTCCACGTGTAAGCTAGATTTATGCTTATGTACTACTTGAATTGGACTTGCTTATTTGATTACTATAATTTCTAACTAAGATTGAGATTATAATTTACGTACTGACTGAGCCTCCTTACATTGATTTTTGGCAGTATAAATTATTATCGGTGAAAATCGTTCTCGTTTGAATTCATATTCTCGTTCCGTGTTTATGTGATTTGTAATTTCGTATCTACTTCACTCCCATGCATCTTCGCAGGTGGGAAATTTTGTTTATTCCACTGGGATCGGGTCGTACTCCTCGACAACACTATGAAATAATATCATAGATCAAGTTGTATGACCTCTTCAGTATTATGAGATGCATATATGGATTGGGCTATACGATCTCTACCATATACACTGTTCCTCTGAATCGGGCCGTACAATCTCGACTGAAATTGTGTGTAATATTTGATAGGGAGACAGAGTACACATGAGATTTTTGTGACTTCAGATTTGAATTTGCATATGATATTGGTTATCTTTGTTTTCTTCAAGGCAGTCGTGCTATTTGATTATTTTTCATCTATTCTTACGTTGAGAATCATGTTATTGGTATTTAATTATTTCGATGCTATTTGTTGAGTTTCATACATGTTTACTATATGTACATTGTTATTGGACCACTAGCAAGTGTCGATGTCGACCCCTCATCATTACTTCTTCGAGGTTAGACTAGACGCTTACTCGGTAAAAATTGATTTACATACTCACACTACACTTTTACATTAATTGTGAAGGCACTAAGACACTTACATCGGGTACTATTTCAGGCACATAGTCACATCAGTTATAGAGTTAGTGGTGAGGTGCTTTCCATGACTCGACACGTAGCACCCGAAGTTGTCACGACCCCCAAACCCTAACCAGTCGTGATGGCGCCTATCGTGGAACTAGGCTAGGCAAAAATCCCATATTTACAGTTTCTTTCCAAAATCCCAACTCATTTTCAACATTTCATAAACGTAAATAAATTACTGAACCTATTAAACAAAACAAACAGTTAACCAGTCTAAAACTACTCCCAAGACCCGGAGTCAACATGTCATGAGCATCTAATGAATATACCAAAAAGTCTACTATTATAATACAAAACCTCGGGACGAATAACTAGGTACAACATAAGAAGGGAAAACAGAGATACTTCGAACACTGAACAACTAACTCTATGTCCCGAACCCCGGATCTACACGGAATAGATGGCTAACGCTTGGTATCCGCACATGTATCTGCACACAAGGGTATATGGAGTAATGCGAGTACGCCAACTTGGTAGTAATAGAAATAAATCAAGTCTTAAGCAGTAGAAAACATATAAAATCAAATCATCAGTTCACAATATGCACAGCCTTTCTTTCCAAAAGGATATATATATATATATATATATATATATATATATATATGAAATCAACATGCCTTAAAATCCAACTTCAGTAAAATCCTTTGAGAAATGTGTTTTCCAACAATTTCAAAAATAAAGATACCTGCAGAATTTAGTGTAAAATGAAATAAGTCATAAGTAGCCCCTCGGGCCAAAACATGAATCATAAATCTCCCCTCGGGCAGAACATCACTCACATACCTCACAGTCACTCAGTATCAGCTCTTCGAGAAACCTCACTGTCACTCATGCCTCCCAATCACTCGTCAATCGGGACTTAGCACTTGGCACTCACACTCAATAGGTACCTGCGCTCACTGGGGGTGTGTACAGACTTCGGAGGGGCTCCTTCAGCCCAAGTGCTAATATCAAGACACCTTGTGGCATATCATATCCCCTCGGGTCCCATGGGCGTATCAGTAAAATGGGGTACTCGACCCAAAACATCATTTTATATCTCAAAATAATGTAAGTAAAGCTGAGTTTCGAAATCAGTTAAACATAACACCACTGAGTGTAAATCATAAATCAACACAGTATGAAAAATAGAAGTAAACAGAAAAGATCCCAATGGGTCTAAACAAGTCGGCACGAGGCCCCAAACATGGCTTATAGCCCAAATATAGCAATAATATTAGAACACAATTTAACATATGATTTAGAGTAAAATACGCAACTCAATAGTTGTCGCGGAGAGGACCAAGTCCAATACAAAAGTCAGTTCACACCACATACTCATTATCCAACATGTGCGCCATTCTAAAAACAGTGAGGAATACGAAATTCGGGGTTTCATACCCTCAGGACAAGATTTATAGCCATTACTTACCTCTACCGGGCCACAATACTAATCCGCGATGCTCTCGACCCTTAAATTGGCTCCCGATTGCTCCGAAACAAACCAAAACCAGATTAACATCATCCATATAGGCTAAAGCAACAAAACCCAATCGAAAACTATCAATTTAGACAAAATTCTCTAAATTTGGTAAAACTCAAGCCCCAGGCCCACTTCTCGAAATTTTTATAAATTTTACATTACAAGAATTCTCATCCACCCACGATTCTATACATACAAAGAACACAATAATCGAACAATAATTGCCCACTCAAATCGCCAAAAGAAATTTCCAATTCTCATGCACCTAACCTACCCAATTTTTGTTTAAGTTAACCAAATTTTCGGTTTAATTGCTTAGAAAATGACATATAAACGAGTTAAGAAGTCAAAAATATTACTTCCAAGTGATTCCCTTTGATTTCCTCTTCAAATCCTCTTAAAGAGCTCCAAACCCGTTCAACAATTGAGGAAAATGGGCTCAATTCGCAAAAATGGCCTTTTAAAAAATTCTGCCTAGCACTAAATCCTTCTTCAGTGCGATCGCATTTCCAGGAATGCGTTCGCGATGCATAGTCCAACCCATTCTATGCGTTCGCACACCCACGCATGTGTTCCCATAGCTAAACATCCATCACTCTCACACGCCTCAGAACCACTATGCGATCGCAAAAGGAGCTACGCGACCGCACTACTCAAGAGTGCCCATCCTATGCGATCATAAAACTTATTACGTGATCGCATAGAACAAATTGCATGCCTCAATCTTTACTCTACGCGATCACGCATGAACTCACACGATCGCAATGAAGAAACCAATGCTGCTCAAACACCAGAAAAATAGCAGACTCCTTACGACCAAAAATGCCCGTTTGAGCATCTGAAATACACCCGAGGACCCCGGGACCTCAGCCAAACCTACCATCATATCCCATAACTTCATGCAAACTTAGTCGAGCCTTTGAAACACCTAAAACAACGCAAAAACACAAAAACCACATCAAATTCAAGCCTATGAACTTTGAAACTTCTAAATTTCGCCAATGATGCCGAAACCAACCAAAACACATCCGATCGACCTGGAAATTTGAAAAAATATCCAAAATGACATTACGAACCTGCTCTGACTTGCAGAATATCATTCCGACCCCGCTAGCCTATTTTCCTCTGCGGATCGGAAATCGCCAAAAAACTAACTTTCGCTAATTCAAGTCTAATTCTAAGCCGGACATCAAAACTTCATTTCGAAAAAACTCCAAAGTCCCAAATCACTTAACAAAGCTATCTGAGCCATAAAATCCACATTGAGAGGTCATTTACCAATAAGTCAACTCCCAGTTGACTTTTTCAACGATTAAGCTAATTTAAGAGACTAAGTGTCTCAGTTCTTACCACGACCACTCCGAACCCGAACCAACCAACCCAACACAACATAAATAGGCTAAGAAATATACGATAAATTAGAAATGGGGGAACCGGGGCTAATCTCACGGAATGACCGGCCGGGTCGTTATAGAAGTATTCTTTACCCTATGTTTATTTTGTTTTTTTTCTATTTTCAATTAAAGCAATAGTAATGGTTTTATATACTCTACTAGGTTATCAAGCACTTGTGACACCGGGTTTTTTGAGATTTTAGTAGATATTCATGGTTGTACCTAATATATATATTTCATTTTGTTTTATTTTTAGTTCATACTTCGCGACCTAGTAAGAATGAAAGTATATTACTATGGTTTCTAGACCTAATCCTGCTTTATTATGTAATTATTTATTTTAAAGTTTTTATGAACAGGTGATTGTGTTGTGGCTTGCCTAACGGTAGCACTGGCCGCAATCACGCCCAATCGTGAGGATTCTACGGCTACATGAGCATTCACCTGCATTTCTCCACTTGGTTAGTGCTACATAGGATAATGTCCTCCGCATGCCTGGTGAAGAGGAAATAGAGGAATTCAGGTGGGGCCGGCAGGTGAACATATCGAGCTATAGTTGAGGTAAAAGGGTTCAAAACTAACACCAATCAAAGGTCCTCATCAATACCGGTAAATTCGTGTAGGTTTCACCAGCAAACAAGCTCTAGTTGTGAAATAAATAAAAAAGGGGCAGAAGGTCTAGTGTTCTAGTTTCTAGATCTACTAATCGGAGAGATTGAAGGGGTTTCTAAGAAAACTAGTGCCGGATTAGGTACGAGGATGGAACATGGTGTTTCTAGTGGTAAATCGAGGTAGTTTGGAGGTTTCCGGTGGTAGTGGAGGGTGGTTCCACAGTTGGAAAAAGGACAGAGGGCGGAGGACGGGTTTGCTGGCCTCCCTGAATTCAAATATATGGCGGAGCAATTTGGAGAATTGTGTTTGGAGTATAAAAATTAGATCTTTACAACTATTTTTTATAGGAAATGAAATTGAATGAAATCGACGTAGTTTGCAAGGGCACTACGTTGTTTTTTTATCCTTACAAACATACCCTTTGAAATGGTATGTGATCCCTACCACATAAAATGTAACTAAATGCAGTAAAAATGAAAAAATAAAACGAATAAAAATTCCTAAAACTTTATGAAAATTCGAACAAATGAATTACTAATTTAACTTACTAATTTAGTTGACACTTGTGTGGAAAAAATTTTCATGCTCACATGTGCTATCTTTGCGTGAATACTTGAGGAGTTTCCCTGCAAAGAAAAATGAGCATCGCGATTAATATTTCCCCTTCTAAGTACTCCATGGGACTTTGCTTCTGAGGTTTCCTACATACCCCTGGCTACAAAGAAATCAGGTCGTGGTAGTTCTGGAAGTTTTGGTAACTAGGACTAAGAGGTCTTAGTTGTAGCTCCTATTATTTTTTCTGAGCTCCTTACTACACCAAAATAAAAATTAAAATAAACTAGACATGCTTATCAATTATGAGTTAAAATATTCGTATCCATAAGTCTTCTGAACCTTGTTCTGGAGTCTTCACTTATTCTTCATGTAAAATTTGACTGGAGTGTTGACGCTCTTTAGCTGTAGGCGATAGCTTACTCCTTGCATGCTTCTTCCTTGATCAAAATAGAGGATGTGATTCTTGTGATATTGGTCATTCTTTGCGGGGTCTATGTTATCTTCCATTTTTTCTTGCAGCTTAAGCTTCTTTTTTTTGTTTTCTGGACGAGGAATTGATTTATTTAGACTATCTCAAACTCAGTGAATTGAGGTAAAACATGTAAAGACACTAAAAAGAAACTAACAAACAAAATTTAAGCCCCGGTTTTCCTAGGAAAATTTCTAATGTTATTGGGATAGAAATTTAAACTACTTCTTTTGTTGAAATAAAGTAAATATTTCGAATGGTGTACCCTAAGAAAATGGTGAATTTTAGGACTACTATACCCTTGTTTTAAAATATAGCATTAACTAAGGATTGGTGTACCGTAGGTTTGGGAAATGCGACTAGGGAATGGTATCCCATTTTGTCTTAAATATCATTAACACACTATGTTGGAAAATGCATGTGGAGACTTGTGTACCTTTATTTTCAAAGCACGAATCCACTAAGGATTGGTGTACCTTATGTTAACGGTGTACCCTTTTGTCTTAAATATCAGTAATTAGGAACTGATATACCCTATGTTGGAAAATGCAGTGAGGGAATGGTGTACCTTATGCAAATCTACAACTAAGAAATGATGTACCCTTTTGTCATTAATATCATCAACTAGGGAATGGTATACCCTATGTTGGAAAATGCATATGGGGAATGGTGTTCCTTAGTCGATACCATGTTGGAAACTGCATCTAGGGAATAGTGTACGCTATACATGAAAGTACAAGAGGGGTAGTGAATTGTTATTCATTCTTTTCCTTAACGAGGCAATTTCTTATTTCCCTGTTAGTCGACGTAATACTTGATGCGAGATAGATGTAATGTAAATACATAAAATAAATTGCAGAATGTAAATGACATTAGTTGTTTTATAGTGGTTCGGATTCAAAGTTAATAATTGTCACGACCCAAAATCCATTAAGGTCATGATGGCGCCGGACCCCACTATCGGTCAAGCCAACACTTAATAACTGATAAAATATTTATTTTAAAATTCTTGAAGTCATTCCTTTTTCATTTTCTTAGATAATTATTAGCAAACTTCCACTGAGTAAAAAATAACATCTTTAAAAATTTAAATAGTTAATAAATCCCATAATTATCCCAGAACCCGGTGTCACAAGTGCATAGCAAATTGTATAGTAACTATACATGTACTACAACACTTGTCCGGAATACAAACTTGACAAGGAATTTAAAATAAGAAGACTCTTCCGGCGGCGGGTCGTCTCCAGATGGTGCAGCTCGTCTAAGTCTCCAAGTCAGTCACATCACTGCGTCAAGCAGGGCCACTATCTATGAATGTGCCTGTGCAATAAAAATTCACAACAAGTGTAGCATGAGTACGAAAATAACATGTACTCAGTAAGTATCCCGCCTAAGCTCGAAGTGGTAGTGACGAGAGGTCGAATTTGACATTTGCTAGAGGTCAATTTAATGAAATCAAGGGTGACACTAAGCATGGATATCATAGGAAATTTAACAAGTAGCAACAAGAAATAGCAACTTCTTTCACATTTAATATTCTTAAATCCTCATCATTTCAGTTGACAATTTAAAATTTCAAGGCAAGTAATCAGGTAAAAATCACAGCAAGTACGCAATAAATATCATGCGCAAGAAATGTCGAGGGTCGAACGGCCCGAACCAACATAAATATAAATTGTGCACTACCGAAGGGTGGAACGAAGAGAACCATAGATGCATCTATTAACCTGCCGTGGCATACAGACCCCTCCCCTGAGAGTAGTTGAAGAATCACCCCGCTTGCGGAATATAAATTGTGAAGCGGTCACACATAAGCATGCACATTCAAATAGTCCACCCCGACTATATCAGGAAAACAATTACCCACGAATGAAAATTTCTCTTTTAATGGTCACAAAGATATTATTTTAATACTTTTTTAGAAATTCATTTTCCAAGTTCGATAAGGTTTTAAATATTATAAATTTATCAGTAAGGTTAAAATTACGGGAAATAAAACATGCTTTATCGGGAAAATAATTATCCTAGGAAAAATGAATTCTCTTTCTAGATAATTAAGGAAAATAATATTCAACATTCTTAGGTTTTCAGTTACTAATTCAATAATATTAACAGACTACTTTCATTAGCAAAATTACAAGTATAACAAGTAAAGAATCCTAGTGGTCCTAGACTACCCAGGCACAAGCATGATAGCAGCTACGCACGGACTCCCGTCACCTCGTGAGTACGTAGCCTCGACAAATAGTAGCACATAGTTCACCTATGGGGAAAATTACCCCTCACAAGGTTAGAAAGGAGACTTACCTCTCTCCGAATATCCATAACCGACCTCCAAGCCGTTCCGACGACACAAATGGATGCACAACGCCCCAAAACTATCCAAATAACAGGCAACCAAATGAAAATATACTCTAATACTTATAAAAATTTAATTTATATAAATTCCCAACTCCACTCGAAAATTTGACAAACTTACCCTCGGGCCCACGTGTCTGGATTCCAAAACATCTCAAGCACAATGATTAAGCATAACCTCGCAAACTCAAATATGATTTTCTGTCAATCCTATGCCCAAATTCATGGTCAAAACCCAAAAATACAAATTCCAGGTCTTTGTTAAAAAATCCCAAATTCCCACAAATTTTATGTCTAACCTATGTATAATCCAAGTGCTTTAACTCTAAGATGGGAAGAAATCACTTACCTAAAGTTTCTTGATGAAGATCCTCCCTTGAAGCTCCCCAAAATCACCACACAAAATGAAAATCGGAGAATATTGGCCAAATTCCTGTTTTAAAATAGTTCACTGCCCAGACAATACTTCTATGCGATCGCATCACTCCAACCGCCATCACATAAGCCAAGAACCATCAGCCCCCCATTTGCACTGTGCGGTCTCATACCCAAACCTGCGATCGCATAAGCGAAAATCCAACAGCCTTCAAAATGCATTGTGCCATCTCATATTCCTAATTCCAGACCTCCAATTTTTTCTTTCTATGTGATCGCGTACCGACCACCGCGATCGCAATGCAAACAAGCTCCACCAGAAAACAGTAGCATCAATTCACTAAAAATTGACCCGAAACAACCCCGGAACACAGTCGAGGCCCCCGGGACCCAGTCCAACCACACAACTCAGTCTCATAACATCTCACAGACTTTCTACATTCGATGTCGAAACCTATCAAATCACATTCGATTGATCCCGAATTTTGCACACAAGTCACAATCAACATTACAGAGATGTTCCAAGTTTCGAAATCGGAATCTGACCCCGATATCAAAATTTCCACTTCCGATCAGATTTCTCAAAACCTTCAAATTTCTATCTTTATCCAAATGACTTCAAAATAATCTACGGACCACCGAATTCACTTCCGATCGCGCTCCCAACTCCAAAATGACCATACGGAGCTATTCGACTCACAATCCAAAACAGACATCAATATCATACAAGTGCACTTCAACCCAGACTCATGAAATTCTTGTAAAATGCTAACTTCTACAATATGTGCTGAAATGCTCCCGGGTCATCCAAAACCCAATCGAACATGCACCCAAGTCTGAAATGAGCATACAAACATTTTGAACCTTCAAATCATGATTCTGAGGTCGTTTACTGAAAATTCCAATCTTAGTCAATTCTTCCAACTTAAGGCTTCCGAAATGAGAATTTTCTTTCCAAATTGACTCCAAACTTCCCGAAATTTAATTCCGACAACACCTACAAGTCATAATACCTTAAATGAAGCTGATCATGGCCTCAAATCGTTGAATAACGTGATAGAGCTCAAAACGACCGGTCGGATTGTTAAAATAATACTCTAGTCCCCTTGGGTTGCAAGCGAGTTATCTCTTAAGTTCCTTGAAATCTTTTGTACAAGTGTGTTGATGTTGTTTAACATACACCAACTTCTTCAAAGTGTAAGTACTTCTCTCAGTTTTGATACAATGCCTCACCAGTGGCTCTTTTCTCTCTTTCTTCTCTCCACTAGTTACACAATACATCTAGAGTATAATAAGATGTTTGTTTGAAGTAGAACAAAAATATTTGTAATGATTCGATCAAAGTATTTCCCTTCTATTGAGCCTTGTGCTTCATTTATATAATTTGAGGGTAAGTCTTATTTGTTGATTTAGAATTTTTAGGATATTGGAAACCCAAAGGAGTTGATCCTGAAATTAATCTCGAATTGATTCCCTTCAAGAATAAGGTGGGAACTTCCTATACTTGAACCTTGAAATGTGGCGTGATAACTATTGCTTCCTTGAGGTTGTGATTGAATATTCTCAGCAAATCTTCCACAACGATTGACTGATATGATTTTCCCTAACTTCCATAAATAAGTTGGATTGAATAATTATTCTTCTCCATGCTCGCAATTATGAGCGTGGTCGATTCCTTAATCCTTGCTTCTGGATCTTCAGCAGGTTCTCGTTTTTACCTTCTCTCTTAGCCTTACATCTTTTGTTCCTTGATTCCTTCATCTACCTTCTTGACTTCCCTCTTTGGATTTGATTTCCTGCAATATAAGTTATTTTTTCATCATTAAAACATAGATCTAAGAATCTCCCATTGTTCATGATGACAAAAAATAATTTAATTCATTTTACTTGTTTATTTTATCTTCAGTTGGCTCCCCCTCCACTTCATGCCCCGTCTTTTATGTTATTTCTCTTGACTTATAAGTTCTCTCCCCCTCAAATTCTTACCTCTCTATGTGAGTTAGTTGGTCGACTCCTTCCCAGCTAGTTGGCTTGAACTACAATTTTTCCTTTAAATGAGTTTGTCTCTTCTTCCCCTTTGGCATCACTCAAAAAGATCGCATTACTAGTAGATAAAAAGTTTAATAATTACAGCCTCCAAAGCATCCAAAATATTTAACACAACTAAATTGTGCAAGCATAAAAAAATCAAGGGCAAGAGCATAAATTGCCTAAAACAACCAAAATATACCAACGACGAAGAAAGTAGGTAAGGGTATTGCATATGGCTCCCTTGAGGCGGTCAAAGCTTGAATTCATTATTATTGAGATTCCATCAACATGACTATGGACTTCTTTGAATGCTTTTAGTGCTTTTTTGTAGTCTTTTGGAACATAACACGCAACTTGTGGACACATCAAAACCTGTCACTTTAGAGATCTGATAGATTTCTCCAACTGAAGATCGAGTGTTCTGGAGCAGATCCTTGATGCAGACAGTTTGTCGTCAAGTGAAATAATCTTCTAAATTAATTCATAATTGTTCAAAATAACTTGAGGAGTATGAACTTTTACCTTGGAGCACAGGGAATAATGTTGGCTTTAGTATCCTTCTTCTTTACCCATGCACCATACACAACAATATAACCCATGCTAGCAACCACTCTAATATTGTAACACTTAAAGACTGACCCATACAGGTAAGTTGAGAGATGAATATTGAAGGCTTTGAGTAGGTGAGTGATAACCATCCCATAGGGAAGACTCGATGGTTCTTTAGAGCATTCAATAGTAAAATTGATTACCTAGGAGGAAAACATCACGTTGTTCTTTATAAGAGGATAATAGACCAAGAATGTGTCTTTTTCAGATATAGTGTTGTAGGATCTTATTCTACGGAGTATGGCGGTGGCAGAAATGTGGGAAAGAATACAAGTTTTGACGTTGATGTTACTAAGCCATAATTGATTTGGCAACGGGTTAGATAGGTATTCAGCAAGGCATTTTTTGGAAACAGAGCAAAGTAACCATAACTTTTACACTGCAGTCGAGAATCGTATGTGGAATAGTTTAGAACAATATGTTGACCTAACACTAGAGACTCAATCTTATCGAATTTGGGAGAACAAAGGTTTGCATAAAATTTGCGAGCAAGATATTTTTAATCTTTTGGATAGGTTAGAACAAAGAAATTTTTCCATCCCTCAATTTCAAAGAAATATTTTACCTTGCAATTTACGGCATCCATATCTTCCAAGTTGACGATTCTTCCATGGGCGATCTCCCTTGTAGGCAACAAATTTGCCTCTGTTAGGCATAGTCCAGTAGTTCACTTCTGACTCCAGCACGTTCTCTAGAGTATCTTCACTTTCTTCGGGATGTATTCTTCAACTCCTTCTTTTATAGGACGCTTTTCTAGTGCTATAGTAGCATGGCTACGAGCATTGTCAGATAAGTTAGCCCTAAAAAATTAGAATTCCTCAGAGTGCTTTTTTAGATATACGAGGGTTCTTTGAATCTATAGCCATTGTAGATAGGGTGAAGATTACAATGTGACGGCTAGAGGAGAAGCATTATAGGGAGAGGGGAACGTGAGGAGGCTTTATAGAAACGATGTGACTGATGGGTGCAGAGAAAAGGAACACGCACAAGTGATTGATTTAGTTTCCATCTCGGGATACGAGAAATGAGGGAAGATAGACTAAAAAAGGAGGTGTCTCATCAATTTTACTAGCGGGGGAGGGCGGTAATCATGAGATATGAAAATACAAAAAGATTTTCTACGACAATTACTAACATACAATACCTTTAAAAAGTACATAAACTTTGAAAGCCCGTTTAGAAAAAGCAATAATGCCAAGTAAGTCCCTAAGACTTTGAATCTATCTTCCAAGAGAGGCTTAGTAAAAATATCTGCTAATTGGTTATTAGTACTAACAAATGAAATTTCAATGACACCCTTAAGAGCATGATCTCTAACTTGCGTTGGTATGTTTGGTTGGGCCCCGATGGGCTCGAGATTGATTTCGGATGGTTAACGGAGGGTTGGACTATGAAATTGCAGCAAAATAGCTGCTGGCATTAATTTACTTGTGTGACCGCACCTACGGATGGGGAGGCGCAGATGCGATTGCCGGAGGTGCAAAGATCCTTTCGCAGGTGCGAAAAGAGGCCCAGCTAGAGGAATCCGAAGGTGCGAGGATTTCGCAGATGCAAAGTTTGTACCGTAAGCGGGATTTCGCAGGCGCGCACCTGGGACTGTAGGTGCGGGTCCGCAGGTGCGGATTCACTAGAAAGGAAATATAAATAGGTGCCTCCGCAAAATTTTGGTCATTTCTTCCATTGTTGCATGCAGGTTGAGCTGGTTTAAGAGCAAATTCAAATATGAATTCGAAGTTCTTCAGTGGAGGTAAGTTCCTGGTTTTTCATGTATCCATGCTACGGAGGTACCACGCCGACTTCTCTCACGTGGTTGATTTCAGCACTATTCAGTTGGATGAGAGGTTGGGCTACGAGGAGGAGCCAGTAGCTATTATTGATAGGCAGGACTGCCAGTTGAGGTCCAAGAGAGTTTCTGCCATAAAGGTCCAGTGGAAGGCCCAACAAGTTGAGGAGGCGACCTGGTAGTCCGAGGAAGACATCCGGAGCAGATATCCACACTTATTCAACACTTCAGGTATGATTCTAGACCCGTTCGAGGACAAACGTTTGTTTAAGAGGTGGAGAATGCAACGATCGGGCTGGTCATTTTGCATTATCGGACCCTGTTCCGCTAAATGAAACTTCCCATAGAGGCTTATTGTGATTTATCACTTGCGGGGACTGGTGGTCCGGGATTCAAATGTATTTAGAGTGCTATAGGAACAATTGGTTCCTTAAGGTTGGCCTTTAAGGCCAAGTTTGACTTCGGACAACAATTATGGTAAACGACCTCGTAATCGAGTTTCGTCGGTTCCGGTAGCTTCGTATGATGATTTAGGACCTGGGTGTATGTTCGGAATGCGTTTCTGATGAAACGAGGGCATTTCAGCGCCCAGTATTGAAATAAGAAGTTCCTTAAGTTCCTATTTTGGTTTGGGACGTGTTTTTGTGTTATCGAGGTCCGAACGAAATTCCGAGACTGGGAATAGTTCCGGTATGTTAATTATGACTTGCCTGTAAAATTTGGTGTCATTCCGAGTTGTATAGGCTGGTCCGGGCCGTTGTTAGCGAAGTCTAGAAAACATAAAGTTCCTAAGTTTGGTTCTTCGGGTTTTGAGGTGTGATTTTTAGTTTTAGCGTTGTTTTGGATGTTCCGAAGGCTCGAGCGAGTCTGTATTATGACTTGGGACTTGTTGGTATATTTGGACGGGGGCTCGGGTAGGCCCAGGCGCTTCCCGGACACCACACGAGGCCAAAAACCAGCTGAAACAGCTGTTGGTGCTCCTGTTCTAGTGTGACCGCAGGTGCGGGACCGCTCATGCGGTCCCAGCCTAACAGATGCGACCCCTAGTGGTCTGGCCAATTCACGCAGGTGCGGACAAAGTTCCGCAGCAGCGGAGCCGCACGTGCGGTCTCCACTCTGCAGGTGCGGGCCCAGGCTCCCAGTCCATTTCCATAGGTGTGAGCCTTTGCTCGCAGGTGCTGTACTCGAGCCGCAGGTGCGAAAACACTGTCCAGACAGTGTATTTTTATACATGGGTCTTAACATATTTTTCTCATCTTCTTCTTCTTCCTTGGGGAGATTTCCACCATTGTTGAGGGGAAAATAACCGCGTCATTTAGGGTAAGTAAAAGCTACTCTAATATTAGCTTCATGCATGGATTATAAGCTAAATTAACTACCTAAATTAGTAATGCAAATAAATCATGTATGAGCAGTAAGAAACACATAAAGTCAAATCATTCTTTCCAAGCATGTATACGTTAAATCATCACGCTTAAAAGACGATTTCAGTAAAAATCATTTGGAAATATACTTGCCAATAGTTTCAACATGACTTTCAAGAAGTTTAGTGTAAAAAGGATAAAAGTCATAAAAAGCCCCTCGGGCAAAACATATTTCATAAGTTTAGAGTGAATAGGTAAAATCATAAGTAGCCCCTCGGGCAAAAAATGTATCAGAAACGGCCCCTCGGATATACCTTACAATCACTCATAATCAACCCCTCAGGCATACCTCACAGTCGCTGAAAATCACCCCCTCGGGCAACCTCACACTCACTCATGCCTGCAAATCCCTCGTCAATCGGCACCCGGCACTCGCACTCAGTAGGTACATGCGCTCACTAGGGGTGTGTACAGACTCCAGAGGGGCTCCTTCAACCCAAGCACTAATATCAAGACTCCTCGTGGCATATCATATCCTCACAATCAGGCCCTCGGCTTCATTCAGTCATCAACTCTCAAAAGCCCCTCACACGTATCGGTAAAATGAGGTACTCGACCCAAATACATCATTTTATATCTCAAAACAGTGTAAATAAGGCTGAGTTTCGAAATTAGTTAAACACAACATGAGCGAGTGTCAATCATAAGTGAACACAATGAGCAAATAGCAGTAAAAAGCCCCGTAGGGGTCCAAACAAGTCGGCACAAGGCCCCAAACATGGATTACAACCCAAATATAACAATAGTCTTTCGACATGATTTAACATATGATTTAAAAGTAAATACGCAACTCAATAGCTACCACGGGAAGGACCAAGTCCAAATCCACAATTAGTGCACGTCACACACTCGTCATCCGAGATGTGCGTCACTCCGATAATAGTGAGAAAATACGAAGTCCGGGGTTTCATACCCTCAGGACAAGATTTATAGTCATTACTTACCTAAACCCGGGCAAAAATACAAATCCACGATGCTCTTGTCCCTCGAATCGGCTCCCGATTGCTCTGAATCTAACCAAAACCAGATTAACATCATCAATTTACGCTAAATGAACAAGGCCCAATCGAAAACTATCAAATTTAGGCACAATTCCAAAAATTGGCCAAACCCGAGCCCCTGGCCCACATCTCAAAATTCGATAAAAAATCGCGTCACATGAATCCTTATCCTTTCCCGAGTCTACACATATAAAATGCATACAAATCCGACCACAAACAACCCCTAAATTCCTTAATTATAAGTCTCAATTTCCCAAGCCCTAAACCCTAAATTTATGCCATTTAATCAAATAATTTCAAGCTTAATCTATCACATAATAACATAGAATGCTTCTCAAAATTTCTCTCAAAATGACTCAACTCACTTGTTAAAGTGATGTGAAATGCCAAAAATTCACGGAGCCACATAGTTATACTCCATGCCCAGTTAAACTGCACCTGCAGAAGATTCTCCGCACCTGCGGACCCGTACCAGCCGTCCCTCGTGATCACCTGCAAAAAATGACTTAAGTCCGGACTTCCGCACCTGCGTCTCCATTACCGCACCTGCGACACCGCAAGTGCGGTCCCAGGTCCGCAACTACGGTCCCTCACTGATTTTGCTCAAATACCACATCGGCAGATTCCTTCCCACTTCTGCCTGCCCGCACCTACGTTTCTCCATCCGCAGGAGCGGTCACACTAGTAAAATGGCACCAGCAGCAACTTTGCTGCAAATTTACAAGCCCAAACCTCCGTTAACTATCCGAAATTAATCTCGAGCCCCTCGAGGCCCCAACTACAAATACCAACAAGTCCCATAACCTTATTCGAAGTTAGTCGTGTCTTCGAAAGATGAAAAACAACGCAAAAACACCAAAATCACATCAAAGTCAAGCCTATGAACTTTGAAACTTCTAAATTTCACCAAGGATGCCGAAACCATTTAAAACCCATCCGATTGACCTAAAAATCTTTACACATATCCAAACTGACATTATGAACCTGCTCCAACTTCGGGAATTCCATTCTGACCCCGATAGCCTATTTTCCACTGCCGATTGGAAATCGCCAAAAATTAACTTTTTCCAATTCAAGTCTAATTCTACACCGGTCATCAAAACCATATTCTGAACAAACTCATAAGTCCCAAATCAGTTAACAAAGTTATCCGACCCATAAAATCTACATTTCAAGGTCGTTTACCAATAACTAAACTCTAGTTGACTTTTCCAACTATTAAGCCAATTTAAGAGATTAATTGTCTCATTTCTCTCCAAAAGTCGCTCTGAACCCGAGCCAACCATTCTAACACAACATATGAAGTCGAACCACATAAAATTAAGCAGAAATGGGGGAAACGACACAATTACTCTCGGAACGACCGGCCAGAGAGTTACAATTATTCACCGGCAACGACGCCAATTTTGATGACGTCCAAATCCACTACTAAAAATTAAATGGAAACATTTCCATGCAATATAATTTACCCAACTATGAGTCGGGGTTAAATCCCAAATATTCCGCTCACGGCCTTGAAATTGTGCGCACAATCCGTTCCCGGGAGAATTTAAACAATTTTCCCATAAGTGTGAAGTACGAAGGACAAAAAACTATGAACTGAGGAAAGGGGAGGAGGTGAGCTGGGGACGCTGAGCAGCTACGTCGATCCTCGATCAAACTCCAAGCACGTCCCAAAATCAACTAGAGAGATGTTCTGGTACCTGGATCTGCACACAGAGGTGCAGGGAGTAACGTTAGTACGCCAACTCAGTAAGCAATCAAAATAACTAAAAACTTGAGTGTAGTGACGAGCATTTATAAATCATGTAAATATGTATAATAATTAGCAGTCGAAATAAATAAATCAAGTCAGGAATGTATATTCCGAATATTTTATAAAACTCCAGTTTCCATTTGAAATATCGTATAAAAACATTTTTCCAACATTATCATCGGGGGCTCAGTGTAAAGAAGAGTGAATGTTTCATAAAATATAAGCCCCTCGGGCACAATATAACTCACAAATAAGCCTATCGGGCAAGCCTCTCAATCATTTGTGACTCCACTATCAGAATCTCATTCCCACACTAAAAACTCGTACTCAACAAGTACCATGAATACACATAATTGTTGCGGCGGGCAGCCCTATCCATATAACATACAATGCGGCGTGCAGCCCGATCCATATAATAGTCAACTGTGCCCACTAGGGGATGTACAGACTCCGGAGGGGCTCCTACAGCCCAAGCGCTATATTTGTTGCGGCATGTAGCTCGGTCCAATAAGTATGTTGCTGCGACGTGCAGCTCCATCAATATATAACATATATTGATGTGGCATGCAGCCCGATCCATATATAATATATATTGTTGCGGTGTGTAGCCCGACCCATATCTATCCTCACATACTCGACTCACGGCCTCGCTCAGTTATCCCCACAAGCCACTCTGGCAATTCATCTCAACTCAAGGGACTCATCCCAAAATACCTCCCAGAGTTTCAAAACATTGTGATAATTGTGAAAATAACAACAAGTAGAAAACATGACTAAGTTCACAATTTTTCTATCATGATAGTGTGAGAATAGTGTAAAATTACCTCTGAGGGTCTAAACAGGTTGGAACGAGGCCCCAAACGTGGCTCACAGCCCATAAACAAGTATAAATTTCTAAAATACAGGATGTCGTAAGGTTTCAAATCGAGTACGCTGCTTAATAGATGCTATGGGATGGACCACGTCATAATGCCTATAGGTGCACTCCCACACGCTCATCACCTAGCATGTGTGTCACCTTATTTACCAAAATAATATAAAATTTCGGGGTTTCATACCCTCAAGTTTAGAGTTACAATCGTTACTTACCTCAAAACAGCCCAAAAACAACTCTTTGGTGCTCTTGCCCCTCGAATAGGCTCCTAAATGCTCTGAGTACATCACAAATCAGGTCAATAACATCAAAATATGCTAGGGAGACGAACCCCAATCAAAAACTATCAAAATGAGGCACAAACCCGAGCCCCGGGCCCATATCTCAAAACTAGATAAAATTTATGCCATAATTATCCTCATCCTCTCACGAGTGTATGCATATCTTGAAAACTAAAATCGGAGTTCAATTGTCCCGTCAAATTCCCATGTTAAGTTTTCTTAATCTTAAGCCCTAATTACCCATTTTGCACTGATTTTTCCCTAATGTTTCACCACTAATTAGACCTTTAATCACATATAAACAAGTTATGAAGTCAATAACATTACCTCCAAGTGATTCCCCTTTGGTTTCCTCAAAAATATCTCTCAAAGGCTTCAATCATGTTCACAAATGGTGGAAAAATGAAGAAGGGTCGCGGTTTTGGGATACTAAAACACTGCCCAGCTTTTGCAACTACTCTGTGTGTTCGCATCACTAGGGATGTGTTCGTGAAGCAATGACTCTCCTCCCTCTCTGTGATCACATCCACCCAACCGCGTTCGCATAAAGTAACCAAAGACCCCCTTCCACACGCGCCCACAGTGTGTGATCCCAACAAGCCTCACACGAACGCACTGCTCTGCCTTCTCCCACTACGCAATCTCGGACCATTACTCGCGATCGCGTATAACAATTTCTGCTTCCTCACCAACAAACCTATGTGATCTCATTCCCACCACTACGATCGCATATAACGAAACAAGAACCAAGAAAATACAGCAACAACACCAGTCCTTTTAAGGAAAAACACACTCCGCTGACCACCCTAAACACACCCGAGGCCCCCCGAAACTCAACCAAACCTACCAATACACCCCATATCATCATTCAAAATTTTTCGAGTCTTCGAAAAACAAAAACAATGCAAAAACACCAAAATCACATCAAATTCAAGCATATGAACTTTGAAACTTCTAAATTTCGGCAATGATGCCGAAACCAACCAAAACGCGTCTGAATGACCAGAAAGTTTGCACACATATCAAAAATGAAATTATGAACTTGCTACAACTTCCGGAATTCCACTCCGACCCCGATAGACTATCTTCCCCGGCCGACCGGAAATCGCCAAAAACTAACTTTCGCCAATTCAAGCCTAATTCTACTCCGTACATCAAAACGTCATTCCGAACACACTCCTAAGTCCCAAATAACCTAACGAAGCTATATGAGCCATAAAATCCACAGTCTGATGTCGTTTACCAATAAGTGAACTCCCAGTTGATTTTTTCAACAATTAATCTAATTTAGGAGACTAAGTGTCTTTGTTCTCACCAAGACCACTCCGAACCCGAAACAACCAACCCAACATAACATAAATAGGCGAAGCAGCATGCGATAAATTAGAAACATGGGAAACGAGGCTAATGATATGGAACGATCGACCGGGTCATTACAGATATTATGAGATCAGACTGCACACCGCAGCATGTTACACTGATTATGATATATGAGAGGCCGAGAGCCTGAGTGATTATATCACGAGATGGCTTGCTATAGCGCTTGGGTTGTAGGAGCCCCTCTTGAGTTTTTACACCCCAGTGAGCCCATGTACCTACTAAGTGCGAGTGTGAGTGCCGAGTGACGAGTGATTGGGAGACATGAGTGTCTGTGAGGATTTCGCGAGGGGCTGATTCCGAGTGATTGTGAGGTATGCTGTGTGACTGATTCAGAGTGATGTTATGCATGAGGGGCGGTTTATGAAATATGTTTTTCCCGAGAGGCTATTATGATTTCTATCATTGTTAACACTAAAATTTTCTTTAATATCTATGGAAACTGTTGAAAGGTATAATTTCAAATGATTTTCACTCAAATCATCTTTTTAAGCACTATGATTTGACATTTCTACGATTTTGAAAGAAGGATTGTACTTGCTGTGGATTTATGATGTATTTTTATGTGTTTCGTATTTCTTAGACCTTATTTACTTTTATTACTTACTGAGTTAGCATACTCACATTACTCCCTGCACCTTGTGTGAAGATTCTGGTGCTAGGGAAGAGTGAGTTGTTTACCTATCCCTAGAGACTAAAGTAGATACTGCATGCGTCTGCACCCCTGCCTTCTCCTTCTTATTTCTGTGGTACTTGCATATCCAGGTCTATATCGTATTAGACATAGTGTATTACACTTGTATTTCTTTAGATGCTCATGACTAATGACTCCCGGTTTTGGGACAGAGTTGATATGTTTACCTATCTTTATTTGTTTGAAATGCTAAAATCAAAACTTTATGAAAAAATAAGACAATTTTTTTTGCATAGTTACCTTATGTTTAAGTAGGGAATTGGTTGTCCTAGTACCACATTAGGCGCCATCACGGTCGGGGTAGTTTTGGGATCGTGACAAATTGGTATCAGAGCCTAGGTTACATAGCTCTCACCAGTCATGAGCAGGTTTAGTAGAGTCTTGCGGATCGGTACAGAGACAATCTATACTTATCTTCGAGAGGCTGCGGAACCCTTAGCAAAAATCTCACATTCTTGAACTCTTGCCGTATGAGTCCATTTATTATGCTAAAAGCGTAAATCTTTGAATTCCTTTCAGGTATTCGAATGTGCACGTGAGCACTCAGTATCGGCTATGTACCGCTAGCTTGTGATTCCATGAACGAGGTTCGAGATGAGTATTCTATGTTTTGTTGGTGGGCCATTCTGGAGGACATGAGGCCAGAGTTAGACCACAGCTTAAGCTCAGTAGTTTCGGATGTGAGAACTTGTGTGTTTGGACTTATGCATCAGTAGTATCCCGATGAGTGGAAATTGTGTCTCAATGAGCAGTTAAATGGCCATATGATTAGTATGACGTGACAGCGGGATGTGTTCGGATGGTTTGAATGTGACGAGAAGAGTTTCTCGGGATGTAAAAATGGGCATTGCGTGCGTGATTTCCGTCTTGATTTGATTCATAGACTCAAGTTAAGAGAGTATTGGAGAATCTTCCACGTTATTAAATTGTGGGGAAAATTAAATTCTCATGTCTTGTTAATGAGTTTTGACTTCGAAGGATTAAGTGATTGCGTAGTAATTGTGGTTGCGAAACAGTATAACAAGATGCCGATTTGAGACACTTTATGTGTGTTATCTCTTGCGAAATAATCTACGTAGGCGTGTTCCTTATAATGTTGAGTAGTGAGTTTCTTTTCTACTAACAGTGTGTATGTGTTGAGATTTGAATTTCAATATAGTTAAGAAAGTTGACTTGATTGTCACGAGAATGAAGGCGAGCTTAATAGTTGAATTGAGGTATTTTATGGTTTGTGTTACTAGAGCTTGTGAAGAATTTTTCTTTAACTGGCTGTAGTAATATGGAAGTAATAGAGTATGGATATTGTGATTTATGGAATGTTTTTTTCTATGGCTTTAAGCGAAATGGGGGAGCCCTCTATTGACAATTTAATTTAATGGTTATATGTTAGATTTTAGTTTTGTTCTGAGGCATACTTATAGGTTAGTTTTGACTTGCAGAGGTGAAGATCGAGGATGACTCAGGCAAGGAAATTCAAGGATACGGGTTACATTACACTTTATGAAAATATATAAATTATGGAAAGATTAAGTTGTTATCTTGAAGAACATAGTGCGCACGAAGTATGAATTTGATTGGTCGTGTTAAGGCAAGGTTACTTCTTTGAAGTTGATTGTGCTAAATGAGCACGTGTTTTTCGGCCCGTTTGGGTGGAGCAAATTAGATTTGAGCAAAGTGGATGACTCTCAAGAGGGTTCTAATTTATTCAAAATGTATATATGACAATATTCTTGGGATTGATGACCTACGTGACCTGGCCGAATTAGTGGAATTTAGTTCTGATAGCTTGATTAGAAGCAAGTGGATTTCAAACTGTTCTTGATGGGTTCTACCATTGTTTGAAATATATATTTTCTATTGGTGTGGGGAACGTGTTGTGTATTGTGATTTCCTCTTGGAAAGAAGCAAGAGGAATGTTTCTAACTAACCGGGTATGTAAATTGCTGGTGACTCAAAGTTGATAATGAGATTCTTGTGGTTGTCACATGATGACATGAGAGGTATATTGTGTTGTGCGGGATTAAGATTTACATGTACAAGGTGTCAGTTCATTCTTGAAAGGAAGGTCACGAATTGTGGACATAATGATCAATTTCAGATGTTTAGATGAACGTTATAGATGCTCGGTAATGCTTTAGAAAGGTGTGCTTTTTAGTAGGCGCATTATTTTTACTTACGGATGTTTATTGGTAATGCGGTACTCTTCTAGTTGATAGGCTACTGATATTTAAGTTATTTCCATGTGGCACGGAAAAATTATAAAGGTATTCCTCGTGGGATGATCGTGCATGAAAGATGTGTTAATCATTAGAGTGCTGGAGTTGGGATCACTTATGGTGGTTCATGTGTTCTATGAATTTAAGACTGGGAAGTTACTATTTCTACGTTAGCCTGCCAATTTGAGGTGTATAGCACTTTGCACATGCCTACTTTATGGTATGTTATTTATACTAGTCGAGGAGTATGTGAATCTTGTTTCATTACCATGTACATGACCACTTATTTGATTGCTCCCGTATGATACACTTAGACCAAAGGCCTGTGACCATGCCTTGTGGATTACATTATTGGCACGAGAGTTGTTCGTGTAGATCTATGTACCATTTTATTGGCACATGAGCTTTTCGTGCGGGTCCAGATATTGATACTAAAGCATGTGAGTTATCCGTGCGGGTGATGTTATTGTGAGCTCTGGGATAGCTGGCTAGCATTATTAGATTCGAGTGTCTTTGTTCTTCTAAGTGATATGAGGTCATAACATTGCGGTTGTGGTGGTACTTTTTTAACTTGCCAAAAAAAAAAAGAACGGCTCCCTTATTTGATACATTTTTCACTTTTTAGTACACGAATTGCGCAGTTTGTGCCTTGAATTATATTGGTGTAGCATGTTTGTTTAGTTGTGTTTGATAAAATAAGGTCATTGGACCTAGAATAGGTACTATCAAGTTTGTTTACGGCGTGTTTGGTAGAATAATTTAGAATTCCTCTTAAATAATTGGCTATAGTACTTTGTGATTGCATGAAGCTCCATGACCTGTTGATTTTGTTAGTGCTTGTGAGTTCCTATATGTTTCTTTCCTTATCGGTGGTGTACAATAGTTTTGGAATGAGGTTCTACTGAATGTGAGGCTTCCTACTAGTACTTGGTTGGTTACAGTAGTTATAGTGATCGAGAATGGTGTTGCGAGTATACGAGTTGTGTTGTATGTTATGCGATTATATCTGGGGTTATTGTTATGGCTTGACACAACTTGTTCAGACTTACATAGTGTGTGTATGTGAGATTCGGGTCTTGAAAAGAATTCTGGATGTTAGAAATTGGGCTCCAATGTTTTTGGGCTAAGGTTAAAGTAATTATCATCAATTGTGTTGTGTTGTCAAGCCTATATGGAATAGGGTGACGTGGGATCGCCCCCTGGTATATGCGTGCTGAGGTGGAATAGTGATTGATGGTTTAGCAACAACCCTTATCACACATTTTACATCATAATTTTTTAGGGCAGTACATCGAGAATTAGGTACACAAGTTCAACTAAGTACAACATTTCACCCTCAGATGGACGGAAAATCCGAGCGCACTATTTAGATATTAGAGGATATGCTACGCACTTGTGTCATTGATTTTGGAGGTTCTTGGGATAAATTTCCTCCACTGTCAAAGTTTGCTTACAATAACAGCTACCAAATGAGTATCCAGATGGATCTGTATGAGGCTTTATGTATGAGATGCTGTCGATATTCGGTGGGTTGGTTAGAGCCAGATGAGACTAGGCTGTTGGGTACTAATTTGGTTCAGGATGCTTTAGATAAGGTTAAACTTATTCAGGAGCGGCTTGACACGGCGTAGTCTAGACAGAAGTGTTATGCCGATCGGAAGGTCCGTGATGTAACTTACATGGTTGGGGAAAAGGTTCTGCTCGAGATTTAAACCATGAAGGGTGTGATGAGGTTTGGGAAGAACGGTAAGTTGAGCCCTAAGTATATTAGGCCTTTTGAAATACTTAAGAAGATTTGGAGAGGTGGCTTATGAACTTGCATTGTCGCCGAGTCTACCAGGTTTTCATCCAGTACTCCATGTATCGATGCTCCGAAAGTATACCGGGGGTCTGCCTCATATTCTGAATTTTTTTATAGTGCAGTTGGACGGTAAATTGACTAATGATGTGAAGTCCCTGCCCATTTTAGACCGACATGTTTGGAAATTGAGAAATAAAGAAATTGCCTCCGTGAAAGTGTTATGGCGAAACCAACAGGTTAAAGAGGCCACTTGGGAAGCCAAAGAGGAAATGAAGAAGAAGGACCATCATTTGTTTCAATAGTCATGTATTTATAAGTTGTGTTCTACAAAAATTCTAAGAGTTACCTTATATGAATTATGTATCAACTGTATAGCTGATGTTAAAGGTGTTCCTTTTGGGTAGTATACTGCTCATGAGGCCACAGTTGGCTTTTTTTTTTTTAATGTTATGTTGCGTCATTGGTTCATGAATATGTTTTTAGGACTTGTTTTGGTGATTCTCTGGCAGGTGGTTAGGCCAATTACAGAGGACATTCTGCCGACATTTTTTAAAATATTTTGGAGTTAGCCAAATTTTGGGGCCTTAAGAAAGTTGAAATGTTGGACGAATATCTAATATCTATATGAAGTCAAGAATAATTAGATATGATGGTTAAGGTGAAAAGAGGATAATGTTGTGCCTAATAATGACTTGTAAAACATTCGAGGACGAATGTTATAAAGTGGGGGAGAATGCAACACCCCGCAAAAAATATTATATATGTTTTAAGACCATTAAGAACATTGACGGGTGCTAATTATATCAATTCAGGTATGAACAAGACTGGTAATTTGAATGATATCAATTGATCATGATAATATATGTATGGGGTGCATTAAAAATGGTTTAGGGTCTAAGAAGAGCCCTATGGCTAAGTCAAGTTGAAATCTATATGATGGGATAATGTTTCAAGTGATTTTGCAATAGATCTAACTTCCAACGAGCATAACTGTCAATATATGAATATTTATATATTGACTTCCAACGCATTAAACCGTTCATCAATTGGAGAGTTCTACAAGAAGTTATGGCCTTTTTACTAAATGGTGACAGAACAGCTACACGAGTCTTGCGTAGCCTACGCACCATTACGTAGGAAAAATTAGCATGGAAGCGAATGGGAGGGTTAAGCCGCGTAGCCAATCTGCGTAGGCTACGGAGCCAGCCTACGCAGTTCATTTTTATTATTAAAGGGAGGTTCGAGGAAAGAGAAAAAAGTAACATTTTTGGGCTAGGTTTTGGATTCTAGAGAGAAGGTGGAGCACCCTCAACCCAAATACACATCAAATATGTGTTTTATGATATATTTATAATGGATTAACACTAGTTAATGGTAGTATTAATATCTACAGGATTCAAATTCATAGGAATTCCTCTAATCATCAAGAATCATTCAAATGGTTAAAGTTGGGTTTTGATCTACAAGAGGTAAATTCTCCACCCTACACTTAAATACAACTGTGGATTAAGTATTTGTAAAATATTGTGAAATACAAAGTACCAATTGGTTGAAGAATTATCCTACTCCTTGAAATGGGTATTGTGAGTTAGGGTTCTTGAATGGAGAAGAAGATGGATAGTGAATTTTTGAATCTTGTTAGGATGGTTGGTGATTCTAGTGCTTCAATAGCTTAATAATGATTAAATATTGAATCATATAACCTAGATTGGGGCTTAAAGGCCAAGGATGAATCTATTAAGGATAAAAGGGATATGTATGGGCGAATTGGGCTTGTTGAAGACTTTAATTGAAGATTTGAGGGTCGAGTTTGATTTGGGGATTTGAGGGACCAAACGAGGTCGGATTTTGATAAATTTGGTATTGTTGGACTCGTGAGTGAATGGGCTTTCTATGTTTGTAATTCTTCTCATATTTTGAGACGTATGCCCGGGGACGGGTTTTAGCCGATTTCGGGATTTTTGTATAATTTGATAGTTTTTCTTTTGGAATTCATTCCATTAGCGTATATTAATGGTAATATACTGATTGTGAATAGATTCGGAGCAAGTGGAGGCCGAGTCGAGGGGAAAGATAATCACGTGGTAGAGATTTGACCGGTTTGAGGTAAGTAATGATTGTAAATCTTGTCCTGAGAATGTCAAACCCCGGATTTCACATGATATCACTATCCTGGAGTGGCGCACATGCTGGATGACGAGTGTGTGGGGTGCACCGTTGGGGATTGTGACTTTGTCCGTCCAGTAGTAATTATTAAGTTGCGTATTTGACCACCAATCATATGATATTTTATGTTTTAGAGATTATTACTATGTTTTGGGCTAAATGTCGTATTTAGGCCTCGTGCCAAGTGTATGGATCCCTTGGGGGATTTTTATTGTTATTTCCTCACTGTTTTGATGCATAAAATGATATTTTTGGTCGAGCAGCCCGTTTTACTGATAGCCCGAGTGATTTTTGAGAGGTTTCTGACTGAGTAAGGCTAAGGGCCTATGTTGTGAGGATATTATGGGATCGGATTGCGTGCCGCATCATGTTACACTGATTATGATATATGAGAGGCCGAGTGCCTGAGTGATTATGCCATGAGATAGCTTGTTATAGTGCTTGGACTGTAGGAGTCCCTCCGGAGTCTGTACAGCCCCAGTGAGCGCAGGTACCTACTGAGTGCAAGTACGACAACCGAGTGCCAAGTGATGAGTGATTTGGAGGCATGACTGACTGTGAGGATTTTCTGAGGAGCTGATTCCGCGTGATTGTGAGATATGCTGAGTGACTGATTCAGGGTGATGTTATGCCTGAGGGGCGATTTATGAAATATGTTTTGCCCGAGAGGCTATTATGATTTCTATAATTATTAACACTAAAATTTTCTTGAATTTCTATGGAAACAGTTGAAAGGTACAATGTCAAATGATTTTCACTGAAATAATCTTTTAAGCGTGATGATATGACATTTCTACGATTTTGAAAGAAGGACTGTACTTCCTGTGGATTTATGATGTATTTTTATGAGTTTCGTATTTCTCAGACCTTATTTACTTGTTTTACTTACTGAATTGGCGTACTCGCATTACTGCATGCACCTTGTGTGCAGATTCAGGTGCTAGGGCAGAGTGAGCTGTTTACATGTCCCAAGAGACTCACAGAGATTTGCGACGTAGCTGCACGCGTCTGCAACCCTACCTTATCCTTCTTATTTATGTGGTACATGCATATTGCCTATATCGGATTAGGGATAGTGTATTAGACTTGTATTTCTTTAGATTCTCCTGACTGATGACTCCAGGTTTTGGGACAGAGTTTATATGTTTACCTATATTTATTTGGTTGAAATGCTAAAATGAAAAGGTTACCTTATGTTTATGTATGGAATTGGCTGGCTTAGAACCGCAATAGCCGCCATCACAGATGGGTAGTTTTGGGATCGTGACAGCAAGCTCTATAGGTTTCATTCTACCCAAACTAATTCATGGATAAGGAGGAGATAAACTCCATTAATTATACTTTATAAATACTTCATTAAAAACTTCCATTTTGTTTCCATTAGCAGTTTCAACCATAATGTCCACAATATTACAATTTTGATAGATATGAAGAAAAGCATATTTGCTAAATACCAATATTTCTAGTTCAATTCCCAACATCAATGTCACGACCCCAAATCTAAGCCAGCCGTGATAGCACCTATCGTGGAACTAGGCCAGCCAAAACTACACCCGAATCATAATAAGCTTCTATTTACATCTTTACTATACTGATTACCCATAAAGGTTTCCTTTAAACATTTATAAAACAGTTAAAGCTATAGTGAATATTAAATACAACCCCCCGAGAACTCGGAGTCACTGATCATGAGCATCTACATAAAATATACAACTCAAAAGAAAATAAATTCTATAAAAGTAAGTAGGAGAGAGAGAGAGCAGGACTGCTGACGCATGCAGCTAGCTCGCAAACCTCCGAGAATCTCTGGAACAGATAGACAGCTCACTCTGCCATAACACCTGGATCTGCACACAAGGTGCAGGGAGTAATATGAGTACACCAACTCAGTAGTAATGAAAATAAATAAGGTCTGAGCAGAAAAAACACATAAAATCTATGTCATCAATTCACAATATGCACAAATCACCCATAGGTCAACTCTCCGAGCCCTAAAATCCGCATTCCGAGGTCGGTCACCCATAAGTCAACTCTCGGTTGACTTTCTCAACTATTAGGCTACTTTGAGAGACTAAATGCCTCAATTCTCACACTGACCACTCTGAACCCGAACCAACCGGCCCAACACACATAAATGAAGTTGAACCACATAAAATGAAACAGAAACGGGGGAAACGGATCTAGATTAGTCTCTCGGAACGACCGGCTGGGTCGTTACATCCTCCCCCACTTAAACATACGTTCGTCCTCGATCGTGCCAAGAGTTGTTCTCCAACAACATCAAACTATTACGTAGCTTACCAGGCACATACCCGGGGGTGATCCCATGTCACCCTATCCCATATAGGTCCAATAGCACAATACCGTTGAACTTTCGAAATCCAAGTCCTGGCCCATAAACCTTAGAACCAAATTCCCACTTCTGAAATAATATACAAGATCACAATTTCCATAACTATAAACTAAACAAGTCTGAACATGCTGAATAAAGTCATAATGCACCCCAGATGAAATCACATAATACACCGTGTGACTCAAACACTCATAGCAATAACTCTTAACCATAATAAGTGCTCAGAACAACCCAATACCGGTACATAAACTCTTATCAAGAAATGCCTCGCTCTAACACTTCCATATACTGTCGATGATGAAAGAAGCATGTAGAACTAACAACCATTCGTCTGATCAGTCAGACATGAAACTCCCCCTTCCCAAACAGGAATAATAGCATATTCCTAAGCCGACTCTCGACATTTATCCTTCCAACTATGCTGTGGAAAAATCTAAAAATGTTCATTCTAGGTCCAATGACCTCTTCTCATCCATCACAACCATCCTGATGACATGACACATCGATACAATTCGAAGCCAAAACCTGTGCATCTAGCGCACTTAACAACAACATCCCAATGAAATCAAATTATATAAAGGACCCACACTAGAGAACTATCCTGCCATTAAAAATTACCATCACCATATCATGCTAATAGAGTGTCACACACCATAAAAATCAAAACACATGAATCCAATACTAAAGGTCATACCCCTACATAACTCTGCTACACTGCGAGATCTTATCCAACGGCTGGTCCACTTGAAATATTTCAAGACATCTTGCCCAAAATCAATAACCATTCAAAATTTGACATCAAGTACTCGAAGTACATTGCCATAACCACGGGGGAAAATCGGACGATACCATGCCACCTGAAACAGAAGGTATATAACCAACACGTCTCAATCCCGCAACACCAAATTATTCTCCTTACTCAAATCTAGCTATAAATCCCAATTAGAACCGCACCTTATGTGCATATAACCAATAATCACCACTCCTCGAAATATCAAAGGGTAACTCATAGATCACTCTTGAACATGAATAAACTCAATCACAATCGAATGGTACATTTCTCAATAATAGAAACTCGGAGCCAACAATTCTGACCCGGTGCAGAACACACACCCATATTAGCCTACCAGTGACCCTAAATTAACTCTGATCACCCACAACAGATAGATAACTTACCGAAAAGTTCACAATGACGGAATCATGGTAGATACTAACATACGACTAGCTCAGCTCGCATCTTCATAGTTCACTGCCACAAAATAACTTGTTTATGAGAACTCTCAGTCTCGAAGTCCATTAAGCGCACATATTACCGAATCGGATCTCAACTCCACCGCTCGAAAACATATCACATCCCAAATACTCACTCATTCTGCGAAGGATACCCCTATAATTCTTCCGTTTAACGAGGAACCATGAATATCAACAGTCGATCCAACAATAGTGCGCCGTGATACCAATGAAGTACCTTTAACCCAACACATTGCTCTTTCTGAAATGTATACCCTCATCAAGTCGCACCAATTAGTGATATCATCTGCCTAGTCATCTGAAATTGCCCATGCTGCCTACGAATTTATGACCTTCCTTCCAGAACCGAACTGTGACCTCACATATGCAAATCTCAACTCTGCCCAACATACCGCACACACCATGCCAGCCTAGGAAAAATACAGGAACTCCATGGTCCCTTTTGAGCCACAAGAAACTACATACCCAACTAGCCAAGAACTTCCATTTGATACCATTTAGAAGCTAAGTCACTACACGTCAAAAGAAAATATGCACCCTTAACCGCAGTAGGAACCATCCGGAACTATCCGAAATCCGATTTACCCAACACCAAACCATCAGGACTGAATTCTTCTCACTCAGCCAAGCACACAGACCACCAAAAATCAAAGAGCATTGCTAAGAAACAGCTGTAAAAACTCATCACCTCATGAACACCCAAAGAACTAATCGCATCCCTTATTCAGAACATGGCTTATAGACCAAATATTTCATAAATCTTTAGAACACAATTTAACATATAGTTTAGAGTAAAATATGAAACTCAATAGTTGTGGTGGAGAGGACCATGTCCAAATCAAAAAAATCAGTGCGCGCCACATACTCGTTATCTGACATGTGCGCCATTCTAAAATCGGTGATAAATATGAAGTCCGGGGTTTCATACCCTCATGACCAGATTTATGACCATTACTAACCTCTACCGAGCCACAATACTAGTCTGCTATGCTCTAGCCCCTCGAATTGGCTCCAAATTGCTCCGAATCTAGCCAAAACCATTTTAACATCATCAATATATACTAAAGGAACACAACCCAATCAAAAACTATCGAATTATACAAGAATCTCGAAATTTGGCAAAACCCGAGCCCTAGGCCCACGCCTCAGAATCCGATAAAATTTACTTCACAAGAACCGTTATCCTCCCACGAGACCGTACATACCAAGAACATCAAAATCGAACCACAATTGCCCACTAAAATTGCCAAAATAAATTCCCAAATCTTTTCTCCCATTTTCCAATTTTTTTCTTACTTTCATCCTTCAAATACAAGACTAATCCGAACAAAAAAACATAGAAATGACTTTAATAACTCGGGAACTTACCTCCACTGAAGACCCACGAATTCTCTCTTCAAATTTCCTTTAACTGAGCTCCAACTGCACTCAACAATGTTGAAATGAATAAAATTTCATGGAGGCCTCTTTTATACTTTTCTGCCCAACAACTCCACACCTGTCGTCCTTTAATCGCATATGCGGACCCGGACATGTGGTCCCAGGTGCGCACCTGCGAAAACCCACTAACGGGCCAATTCTCGCACCTGCGACCCCTTATCCGGACCTGCGGCTTCGCAGGTGCGGCCAACTCTTCGCACCTGCGGACTCCTCCTACCTAGACTTCCTTCGCACCTGTGCATGGACTTTGGCACCTGCGGCTATCCATCTGCAGGTAAGGCCAACACCAGAAACTTAGACAAGCAACTATTTGCTACAGTTCCCAAGTTCAAAACTCCGCCAACCATCCGAAATCAATCCGAGCTCCTCGGGGCCCCAACTAAACATACCAACACACCCCATAGCACTATTGAATTTAGTCGAGCCTTCGAAACACCAAAAATAACATGAAAACACAAAAATTACATCAAATTCAAGCCTATGAACTTTGAAACTTCTACATTTTGCTAACGATGTCGAAACCAATCAAAACACCTCTGATTGACCTGAAATTTTGCACACATATCCAAAATGACATTATGACCTATTCCAACTTCCAGAATTCCATTCCGACCCCGATAGCCTATTTTCCACTGCCGGCCGAAAATCGCCAAAAACTAACTTTCGCCAATTCAAGACTAATTCTGCACCGGACAACAAAACTCCATTCTTAACACACTCCTAAGTCAAAAATCACCTAACGAAGCTATCCGAACCCAAAAATTCACATTCCGAGGTCGTTCACCCATAAGTCAACTCTCGATTTACTTTTTCAACTATTAGGCTTCTTTGAGAGACTAAATGCCTCAATTCTCACCATGACCACTCTAAACCCAAACCAACTGGCCCAATACACATAAATGAAGCTGAACCACATAAAATGAAGCAGAAACAGGGGAAACATAGCTAGACTCTCATAACCACCGACCGGGTCGTTACAATCAAACACCACCCACAACCTGTCTACGGAACCTCTAAGTGCAAGGGTAATATGGAAATTCCAGAAACAATGCTCCGGATATACCTCAAAATACAAGGTACATTATAACCAGACGACACATGACCCCTAAATGAAGTGGGAATCACCAAATTTGTTGAAAGGACGTACCTATCACTGATCAATGCTGCCTACTTTGGAACCACCTGCATCCATTAAAGATGCAGCGCCCCCGGTAAAAGGGACGTTAGTAATGTCGAATAGTACTAGTATGTATAGCTAAAAGTCATGTTTGAAGATAGAATGTCCATATGGGCAAATACAACACATAGAGAACATCAAGTCAGAATCAACAATATCCAAATAACCAATTGAAACATAACGATTTTAAAAGTATGAAAACAATATTATATATATATATAGTTATAGTTTTGGTTGGGAGATCATTAGCACCCATATACCACCGTCTTTGTTAGCACGGAGTCCGATCACGCCCGGTTGGCTAGGCCATCTCCCCACGAACAATGTGGCTTCACATATGATGCGAAAGAAAGTTGTTACAAGGATAGTACCACCATGTGTGAAACATGGAGTCTGATCTCCACCCGATCATCTAGCTTCCCTTCCCAGATATGTCGTGTGGGTTGGCATTTTTTTTTCAAATTCACAGGTACAAATTTCATCCCAATTTAGGGGAAAAATTACAATTTCACCAATATCCCAAATCACAATCCACCCCTACACCGGCACTTGTAGTTTCCAGGAGTGGGCTTTATGACCCACACTTCCTCGGTTTTGCTAATGATACTCCCAAAAACATTCTTAGTTTAGTTTGCATACAAAGGTAACACATATATAGAAATGTATTCATCTCTGAATCTTTCATATTGTGCAAATCTTTCTTAGCATTTTAAACCTCTCACAATAGCAATATTTCATTGGCTCTTTGGGCCTTTCAAGAGTTTCATTATTCATGGCACGATATCCGCCTTTTATTTATATTCCATACTTTCACTTTATTTAATTTCAAGGATCACCACTTAATACCAATATATAGAACATTCCAGAAATCATATACCTCAAGTGCGTTAGTAATGGAAAATTTATCATAAAGGGTTCTTCCCAAAGAAGGAGATATACCAACCAACAATAGGAACACACATCAAAGTCATAAAAAATTAGTACATCAAATATCCTTGAATTACGCTTTTCCAATCACCACAATGTACAATTTCAACACCAGAGTATGTAATAACTTGGATCACATTGGATGTATTTATAAGGCAAGTCATTATCTATAACAGCCACTTATGGGAATAAATTGAATACAAAAGCCTTTAGGCCCTTCTACTTTTTGATGTAATTTATGTGTAGTAATTCATGGCTTATTTTCAAACATCTTTATAGATTATCAACAAAGAGACATACTCAATCAAGACATTGGGTACATACAGGCGCAACTAGGAGTATTAAGTACATCGAGTTTTCCTAACCCAATTGATATTCTAGTTTTTATTTACCAAACGACTAGAAGACATACCAACTTAATAAACAACCCGTACTTTAAACATCTAACTTTTCATATAAAGATCATTCAGAATGATCAAATTTATATGTTTGTAGGGGATAACCTAGGATGTAGAAATTAGGGATTTTGAGCCGACCATTCTTAAACTTTACAGAAACATTATGGAATTCAATTTCGAGAGAGAAAGTTTAGCCAACATACCTTGTTTGAGCTTTCCTTAAGTTATTACAATGCACCAACACTTCTAGCGATAATAATCAATACAAAGATAGCGAAAATCGATTAATAATTAGACTGATTTCCCTTGGTATAACTCTCTTAGGAATTGGATCAAACACCTAATCACGTGAAATAGACTACAAGTTTCTACACAAACTAGTTCATTAATCCCACATAGTATAACTTAGTGTCACATGCATGGTTTATTTATAACCCCACCATTTATTTGAACTTTTAACCTCTTGCATGCAAGATCTAGAAGTAGGACTAACCCGGATGGAAGATAATCTAGTGGCTAGCTTCCTTGATTCTTGAATATTTGAGCAAGATTGGGTGATTAGAAAGCTAGGTTCCCTCTTTCTCTCTCTATATTGCTATTACCGCCCTCTAAAATTACCAGACTATCTCCCCAAATGAAGCCCCAAATGTTATTTATCAAAATGGGGTCGGGTTACAAAATAGAAAAATGGACCCTCCGACTCAGATATGCGGTCGCACATGCGACCGCATAATGATTATGCGACCCACAAATTGACCGCAAAGGTAGCCCTCGGAGGCTTGAACTATCTGACTGTTTATGCAACCTGTATGTGATCCGCATACCTTATCTGCCTTCGCATAATGCACGCAAAAAATATTATGCGATCGCATAATTGGGCCGCCTAGCTGGCCTCAAAATTGGTCAATTTAACTGCCTCACTCTAAAACCACTATGCGGTCCACAGAGTGATTATGCGACCACTATGCGGTCCACATAGTGATTATGCACCGCATAATGGGCTGTAGAAATGCACTCTTTTGCAAGACATTTTCCTTCAACTAAGCAACGTAATGTTCAATCCAAAAAGTCTGAACCGCGACGAGCTTCATACAACCCCTAAATCTAACTTGGCAGCACGAATTTAGGAGTTTCTAGGTAAAAATTTTATGGGGCCTTACATCCTCGCAGATAAAAAGTCGCAAAAGCGACTAGTGTTCTGCAGATGTGGAAGCACTTAAGAGTTCTGCATTTTTTCCACTTTTTTTTGCTCAGATCCTTTTCAATTGAATTCATATCACTTCATGGGATCACTTACATGAAAATATAACAATACACACCATAAACGACCTCATATTATCATTAAATAACACAAACTCTAAAGAAAATAGACTAGAATGAGTGGTAAAATCACCACTCATCACAAACTTCTTAGAAGTGGAGTATGGTCTACCAAAGAACTTTCATATCCCCAATCATTTAGCTGGATCATGAAAAAATTTCTTCAATGGATTCACCCTCTTCCATCTGAAAGAGTTCATAGTCATGGACAAATAGATTTATCCGCGTCTCTTTCACATTGCTTGTTCCTATATAAGTAAGTTTAAGTTTGTCCCACATTTCCTTGGTTGTATTGCATCACGAAGGGTTCTCGTCTTTTTCACCACTGATTCCATTATATAACAAATTTCGTGCCTTGGTATTAACTTGGATTACTCCTATTTGCTCATCGGAGTAGTCATCTATATCTTCTAGAACAATGGATGATTGTCCTTCAACTTTCTCGTCAGTTACATAGTAAATGTAGAGTAGACTACAATACTTTTTTGGAGTAGAGCAAAAATATTGGTAATGTTTCAATCAAACTATATCCCTTCTGTTAAAGCCTTATGCTACATTTATACCATATGAGGGTTATTCTTCTTTGCTATGTTCGGTTCTTTAGGAGATGGGAAACCCAAGGGAGTTGATCCTTAGATTGAATCTTGAGTTCATATCTTCAAAGAATAAGGGAGGAACATCCTATTTCAACCTTGAAATGTTGTGTGATTACTGTTGCTTACTTCAATGTCGTGATTGAAAATTCTAAACAAATCTTCAACACAGATTGCCTGATATGCTTTCCACTATGTTCCATAAATAACCAGGATCACATATTTATTCTCACTGATGCTCGTAATCATGTGCGTCATGGATTCCTTATTCCTTGCTTCTGGATCTTCAGTAGGTTCTCGATTTTCTCTTCTCGCTTAGCCTTCCATCTTTTGTTCATTGATTCATTTATTCTACTTTCTTAACTTCACTGTTTTGATTTGATTTCCTGCAATAGAAATAAGTTATTTTTCAATCATTAAAACACAAATCTAACGATACTAACATGCGACTAGTGAAAAATGTATCCTTTTTTCTTTCATATTGTCAGTTAGGAAATTCTGCACCCTATGTTGGAAGATGCAACTAGGGAATGTTGTAACCTATACTAACATGCAACTAGGGAATGGTGTACCCTTTATCTTAAATAGAATCAACCACATAATGGTATACCCTATATTGGAAAATGCAACTAGGGAATAAAGTACCCTATGATAACTTGCGACTAGCAAATGGTGTACCCTTTTATCTTAAATATCATCAACTAGAAAATAATGTATCCTCTGTTGGAAGATTCAGCTACGGAATGGTTTACCCTATGCTAACATGCAATTAGTGAATGGTGCACCCTTTATCTTAAATCGCATGAACTATTGAATGTTTTACCCTATATTGAAAGATTAAGCTAGGGAATAGTGTACCATATTATAACATCCAATTATGGAATGGTGTGCCCTTTCATATTAAACATCATAACCTATGGAATGGTGTACCATATGTTGGAAAATTAGCTAGGGAATGTTGTACCATATGATAACATGCGACCAGTGAATGGTGTACCCTTCTGTCTTAAATATCATCAACTAGGGAATAATGTATCATATATTGGAAAATGAAGCAAGGGAATAGTGTACCCTATTCTAAAGAATGACTACATAATGGTGTACCCTTTCGTCTTAAATAACATCAACTAGGGAATGTTATATCCTATGTTCGAAAATCTAGCCTAGGATTGGTGTATCCATATACTATTTATACAAATAAGGAATGGTGCAGCTCTTTGTCTTATATATCAACATCTATGGAATGGTATAACTTATGTTGGAAAATATAGCCAAAGAATGGTGTACCCTATGCTAAAACATGACTAGGGAATGGTGCACCCTTTTGTATTAGATATCATCAACTAAGGAAAGGTGTACACTATTCTAACGAACGACTAGATAATGGTGTACCCTTTCGTCCTGAATAACATCAACTAGGGAATGTTATATCATATGTTGGAAAATCCAGCCAGGAATTGGTGTACTCTTAATATATATATGAAAATAAGGAATGGTATACCTAAGGCTATATTTTGGTCCGGGCCCAACCCGGGACCGGCTCAGGCCCTCCAGCCCATATAGGTTTTTGGCTAAACGGGATGGCCCGTATGGTCCGGGCCCAAGCGGTCCTAAAAGCCCACAGTGGGACGATCGTTAGTGGTGAGACCATGAGCCCGAGACTGTTTAGCCTGGGATCGGCTTCCATTGGTGGGCCGGTTAAACCAGGCCTAACGGGCCTAACGAATGTTTTTTTTTTAAAAAAAAAAAATTTAAAATTTGCCAACGGTTGGAAATTTAAAAAATAATGGTTGGCCTGCCAATTTAGCCGTTTGGCACTTTCCAAAATAGCCATTTCCCCCCCAAACTTTTTATAATTACACTTTTTCTCTATTCTCAACTATAAATACCCACTCATTCTTTCATTTTTTCTCACAAAATCATCAATCTCTCTCAATTTCTCTCTAATTTTCTTCTATAATTGCATATTTTATTATTGCAATTTGTGAAAAATTTGGAAGTTGGTGAATTGAAGTATTAAAGTATTCAAGTCTTCAATGATTTACAATTCAAGAAGTTGTTTTACTTTGTATAATTATAATTAGTATGGCCTATTCTTTGAAAAATATGTTTGGGAAAAGTAAGGTAAATATCACGCCCCAAAACCGAGGGACGAGACCGACGCCTCACCCAATGAACCCGGTCAACCGAACCTGATTTGCCTTTCCTACCCAACGCATTTCCCCGTGTTTATAGCATACATTATTGATATGAAATAGCAAGAGAAAATCAAAACGTGCCTTCATAATCATAAAGTCTATTTTTTCCTCTTTTAAAGTTTTAGCATTTGATATTCTTAAAATACACATACTAAATACAACATTCCCGCTACGGGACCACGGTTACGAGTGAATATGACAAATACCCAAAATATATATATCTAACCCACATAATGTCTACGGAGCCTCTAAGAGTACGGAAAATAATACATAGACTTGCTGGCAACAAGGCCCCGACTATAACTCAAAAGAACGACATATACAAAATGAGTCAACATGAACTACACACAGCCCCGAGAGGAAGTAGAGCTCACCAGAACTGCTGAAGGGATGGAGGAAAGGAACTAATATCGGCGATCAGCGCTATCTGGTATAGAACCACCTACATCCATTTAAAAGATGTAGCAACCTCGGAAAAATGGACGTTAGTACCATATAATAGTACTAGTATGTATAAACAGACCTACTCAAGATAGGATAAACAACATCAGTTAAACATGATCAGATGCATCACACAACAGTACACTGAACTATGGAGAATCATAACAAGAATTACCACATCCCACATCCCATTTTGCCACCTTTTGGTTAATGTGCTTTTAAGTTTCGTCTTGTTGTTATTATTACTCATCAACCGTGTCGTTGTCACACGGAGTCCGATATCTGCCCGTTTGGCTAAGCCATCCTAGGTGAGGTCCGAATTTCAATCACATCATATATAACCACCGTGTCTTGTTCTCGCGGAGTCCGATCTCTGCCCGAATCGGCTAGGCTAACACCGTGGCTAATGCACAGCACACGAAGTCTGTTCTCTGCCCGATCGGCTAGGCCTTCTCAACTGAAACAGTGAGGACAATAATCATCATCATATCATAATCATATGACAACATCAAGTAACCTATGTGTATAGCATGGAGTCCGATCCTAGCCATATCAAATAGGCTTTCTTACCACTAAGACATTCCCCTGGTCCATTTATGGATATTTTAGGTCACTTATATCATTTTTAACCTTTATGATCCCCAACACATATTGTATTTAATTCATATTTCATATCACTAGAATCCTTTGATTGATATTTCACAACAATCCATCATTTAATCCATATTCCATAAAAATACAATTCATAGATTCATGTTTCATACCAATTCAACATTTTGATTCGTATTTCATGTCATTACCATCTCTTTACTCACATTTCATATCATTACAACTTTTTGATGAATATTTAATACCATTCCAATCTTTTGTATTTACCACACTCATCATATACAAGGATCACACACATAGTAGAAAAAGGAACATAATGATCACAACTCATATACTCAAGTTGCACAACGATATGGTAGTAGCATGGAACGACATAGAAGCAAGCGTTCCTCAATTAGGCATATAGAACACATACATTCCATAGATATCCAACAAGAGAATCATACTTGGAAAGTGAACACAATGGGTTTATCCTACGAAGATTAGAGTTAGCCATACATACCTCAAAGAGGTTTCCTTAAGTTTATACAATACACCAACACCTCTAGCAATAACAATCTATAAGGATATAGAGAAAATCGATTAATAATTAGGAAGATCATCCATGGTGTAACTCTCTTAGGAATTTCATCAAACACCTAAGATGTGAAGTAGACTACAAGGTTTAAAAAAAAGAAATCCCTTCTTCCCTCAACCAAATCATAACATGAACTACCCACTTTAGTTCTTTAGTATCACATACTACAACTTAGTCCCACATCTATGGCCTATTTCTAACCCTCACAAATTATTTGAACCTTTAACCACTTGCATGAAATTTTTGGAAGTAGGACTTACCCGGATGAAGGACAATCTAAGGTGATCTTCCTTGAACCTTGAAGGCTTGAGCAAGATTTGGGTGAAGATGAATTTAGGCCCCTTCATTCTCTCTTTATATGCTCTCATCTCTCTTTAAAATCAGTAGAAAATGAACCCAAATAAAGCCCCTAAACCTTTTTATGAAAATAGGGTCGGGTTATAAAAATAGGAAAAATAAGCCTCCGAAACAGGGTCTGCGATCGCAGAATGGACCGCAAAACAAGAATGCGGGCTGCAGAATGCATCACAAAATAGGTGCCCAAAACTGGGCAACACTGGCCCAATATGCGACAGATCTGCGATCGCTGAGTAAAAAATGTGATCGCATATTGGACATAGGATCACATTTTTCCAGCCTTTGGTAATTTGATCATAACTTTGTGTAAGAATGTCCAAATGATGAAGGTTTGAAGAGTTGGAAACTAGACTCGAATACCTTTCATTTTATAGGTTATTAATCACATAATACCTTATAAATATTTATATATTCTCGTTCAATTTGTGGACTAGTGCAAGTACCTTTGTAATTTTAGCCTATTATGAAATTTTCCTATTGTGCTTAGACTTAGGCTTCTCCTTGGACTTATTATATGACTCATACACTTATTCACCTCTTAAAATACATTTACATCATATTTATAGCACATAAAATATTATAATTAGTCTACCTGGCACCCCGAAATCCCATATTTCTTAGCAAATGTTTTCGGGGCCTTACATTCTCCCCCGCATAGGATCATTCGAACTTGAATGAGAGGTAGAGCCTGACCCAAATACCTAACATAACATATCTCTTTTATATCCTACCTCAAGTCCCTAAATTTTGACTACCAACCAAATTTTTTCAGAAATTTCGGCAGCATCTCCTTTGTAACTATGCCTATCCACCTATCAGAGAACTACCAAAACCATCTTAAAAAGTCATCAATAACTCGACAAAGAACCACAATGTATATACCCATAACAGTAATCTTGGTATCACAAGAACTATATTATCATAATGACACCTGAACATGTACTGCACATTTTTAAATCATAACACCTATAAGGTACCTTTCAAATCAAAACAAATTGATATACAATCAATCGAAAATATTTTCCTTCCATGAAACATTCGGCCTTCAAGGTTGCCTCCTCAACTTACAATCTTTTCCATAACACATTTACGGAAGAAATCCCAACCCTTAATCATATCTAACAAATATGATAGCTAGATACCTCGCATAAGCTAACTATCCATTAACTTTGCCTTCGATAATTTATAGTAGGATGGTATACAAATGATCTCCAACTACCTTCTTAGACATAGACATACGAAAACACAAATACATGCGGAACAATTGAGGGGAGACATCACACTCCTAGTGCAACCTAATGTGAAATACGCTTATGTACCCTTCATTAGCAATTCACATAACATCTTCAGGGGAAAATTTCGAGAATGACATGTTCATCCTCCTGAATTCTAAATCTCTATGCGAAAACCCAAACAAAACCCGTGGTGACCTTCACGATTACTCTAAGATGTGCCATAACAATCTGACCATAAAATTACCTACTGAATATGTGAGATCACAGCGTGGCTTTGACACGTTTGAACCTTCAATACCAAATAGACCAAATACAATAAGGACCAACGGAGTTCAAGATTGGGCTGGAATTATTCAGGAATCCATTAATGGGCTGAGAATAGTGCTTCATGAGGTTATATGTTAAGAGACATGATGATTTATATTAACGATGCCGACATGGTTTAATCTAGGTGACTACATCAATTATCAGATAAATGAAGCATAATGGTAGCTAGTATTCTTAGATAAGGTTGATACCAAGTATGTGAACTTGATATTTTAAAGAAGTGATAAAGTAGGATGCACTAGTTGTGTCCCTGAGTGTAAGGTAAGTAGTTGAGCTCAAATGGTAAGACACTTGCAACATGGGTGTGATTGAGGCCGCAAATGAAATACGCGGAATTTGATTTCACTCCTACCAATAAACGACACAAGGACTCTATGCCAGAAGCACATGAGGGTGGAAATGATGTCATCTACTTATGGGATTATCATAATTCGAAAAATCTAACCCTCCCTAAGGTGGTGGAATTCCAGAGGTAGAAAATTCCGCATACATGACAACAACGTTGTCAATGATCCTAGAAGCCGAGTGAGTAGAAGGCCACATAACCTTATCAAATCTGGCTCATTTAAGACTTTTGAAAAGGACACGCACTTTTGTTTGAAATCATGGAAATTTAAGCTTGAACATTAAGGAAAATCACTACTTTTGGAACCCATGAGACAAGCCCTCGTAGCCGTAGAAAATCGTCAATAATGGCAAGAAAGTACTTAAAATCATTACGAGCTAGTGTAGAATAATGACTTGAAGCGGCTGTGTGAATAATTATGAAAAGGGTGAGAAGTCTTGATGCACTTATCAGAGAAGAGTAACATACGTTATCTAGTCACAGGGACAAACGAAGAAGGTAGATGATTGTTTAGGAGAAAATCTCACGAGGAGTGCGAGCAATATCTTTTTATCCTAACAAAAGGAAGATACCCCGACCCTTTATGACAAAAGGAATAAAATTATATTCAGAAGGAGAGTTACCAGCTGAAAATAGATAGTACGTTAGCACAACTAACAACACCACTTGGAATCAACAAGCTTAAATAGAGTTGAAGACATTAGAAGTCTGCAGTAAAGGGGAAATTTGCCCCCTCCGAGGGCGCTTGTAGAGTACATAAAAGTGAGGTTAATTAAATCAGATCATATAGTTGGATATCTAGTCGAGAAATTGAGATATTACCGCATTGAAGATTATGGGTAAACAAAACATGAGGCAAGGCAAATGAAAAGAACGTGAGAGAGCTTATAGAAGTGAACTTTACATTGTAACTTCTAGGAATGGTGGTAATATAAGGGATTACGCGAAGCTAAATTTTTGGAAGAAGATCTCTGTATATAGTGACATGATGTATAGCTCCAGAATTTAAAACATCCAATTACGTTTAGCAACTCTACTTCACAACGAAACACTGCAACATGCTTCTACACAACAAGTTATTACCAACCAAATTGGGAGACGCTATAAGACTTGGCCGAGAGACGGGACCGGCGCCCAACCGAATGAACCTGGTTAAGCAAACCTGATTTGCCTTTCCTACCGATGCGTTTCCCCGTGTTTATAGCATACATTATTCATATGAAATATCAAGAGCAAATCAAAATGTGCCTTCATTATCATAAAGTCCATTTTTTTCCTCTTTTAAAGTTTTAGCATTTGATATTCTTAAAATATACATACTAAATACACCATTCCCGATACGGGACCACGATTACGAGTGAATACGAGAACTACCCAGAATATATATAAACAACCCACATAATGTCTACGCAGCCTCTAAGAGTACTGAAAAGAATACATAGACTTGCCGGCAACAAGGCCCCGGCTGTACCTCAAAAGAACGACATATATAAAATGAGTCAACATGAACTACACATAGCCCCATGAGGAAGTGGGGCTCACCAGAACTGATGAAGGAATGGAGGAAAGGCACCAATATCGACGATCAGCGCTATCTTCTACAGAAGCACCTACATCCATTTAAAAAATGTAGTGCCCCCGGCAAAATGGACGTTAGTACCATTGAATAGTACTAGTATGTATAAACAAACCTACTCCAGATAGGATAAACAACATCAGTCAAACATGAACAGAGGAATCATACAACAGTAAACTGAACCATGGAGAATCAAAACAAGCATTACCACATCCCACATCCCGTTTTGCCACCATTTGGTTAATGTACTTTTAAGTTTCGTCTTCTAATTATTATTACTGATCCATAGTGTCGTTGTCACACAGATTCCTATCTCTGCCCGATCGGCTAAGCCATTCTAGGTGAGGTCCGAATTTCAATTACATCACGTATAACCACCGTGGCTTGTTCTCACGGAGTTCGATCTCTGCCCGAATCGGCTAGGTTAACATTGTGGCTCATGCACAGCACACGAAGTCCGATCTCTGCCCGATCGGCTAGGGAATCTCAACTGAAATAGTGAGGAAATTAATCATCATCATATCATAATCATATAACAATATCAAGTCCATTTATGGATATTTTAGATCACTTACATCATTTTTAACCTTTTTGATCCCCAACACATATTGTTCTTTGATTCATCTTTCATACCATTAGAATCCTTTGATTCATAATTCACAACAATCCATCATTTAATCCATATTCCATAACAATCCAATTCATAGATTTATGTTTCATACCAATTCAACCTTTTGATTGGTATTTCATGTCATTACCATCACTTTACTCACATTTCATATCATTACAACATTTTGATGAATATTTCATACCATTCCAATTTTTCGTATTTACCACACCCATCATATATAAGGATCGAACACATAGAAGAAAAAGGAACATAATGATCACAACTCATATACTCAAGTAGCACAATAATATGGTAATAGCGTGGAACGACATAGAAGCAAGAATTCCTCAATTAGGCACATAGAACATATAAATTCCATAGATATCCAACAAGAGAATCACACCTGAAAAGTGAACAGAATGGGTTTAGCCTACGAAGATTAGAGTTAGCCATAGATACCTCAAAGTGATTTTCCTTAAGTTTATACAATACACCAACACCTTTAGCAATAACAATCTATGAGGAGATAGCAAAAATCGATTAATAATTAGGAAGATCACCCATGGTGTAACTCTCTTAGGAATTTCATCAAACACCTAACATGTGAAGTACACTACAAGGTTTAAATAAAAGCAATCCCTTCTTCCCTCAATCAAATCCTAACATGAACTACACAAATTAGTTCTTTAATATTACATACTACAACTTAGTCCCACATGCATGGCCTATTTTTAACCCTTACAACATATTTGAACCCTTAACCTCTTGCATGAAAGTTTTGGAGGTAGGACTTACCCGGATGAAGGACAATCTTAGGTTATCTTTCTTGATTCTTGAATGCATGAGCAAAAATTGGGTGATTATGAAGTTAGGCCCCTTCTTTCTCTCTCTATGTGCTCTCATCTCTCTTTAAAATCAGTAGAAAATGATCCCAAATGAAGCCCCTAAACCTATTTATGAAAATGGGGTCGGATTATAAGAATAGGAAAAATAAGCCTCCGAAACAGGGTCTGCGATACCAGAATGGACCGCAAAACAAGAATGTGGGCCGCAGAATGCATCGCAAAATAGGTGCCCAAAGCTGGGCAACACTGACCCAATCTGCAAAAGATCTGCGATCGCAAAGTAAAAAATGCGACAGAAATGCGATCGCATATTCGACACAGGATCGCATTTTTCCAACTTTTCGTTATTTGATCATAACTTTTTGTAGGAATGTCCAAATGATGAACGTTTTGAAGTGTTGGAAACTAGACTCGAAGAAGTTTCATTTGAAAGGTTATTCATCACATAATAACTTATATATATATATTTAGATATGCTCGTTCAATGTGTGGACTAGTCCAAGTACCTTTGGAATTTTAGCCTATTATGAAGTTTTTCATTTTGGCTTAGACTTAGGCTTCTCCGTGGACCTCACATTACTTATTATATGACTCATACAGTTATCACCACATAAAATTCATTTACATCATATTTATAGCACATAAAATATTATAATTAGTCTACCTGGCACCCCGAAATCCAATATTGCTTAGCAAAATTGTTCGGGGCCTTATAGTAAAATCCAAGATTGGTGAATCTAGTGGTCAAGGTACTACTCCTCCCCCGGCTCCCGACCCAAATATGTTACCCGTCCTCCTCCACCTTTTATTCTTGATAGTGATAACCCTTTATTTCAATTTATGGATAGTCAATTTTACAATGATATTGCACCAGGTGAACAATTAAATGATGAATATATGAATTCTCTTGTGCTAATCCAACTATTGATGAAAATCATGATGAAAATATAGATTTAGATGAAACGCAACCGGATGATGATACACCTATTAGTCAAGCTGTTGAATTAAATCTAACTGATAATAATCCAAATGATGCCCCGCCTGACCCTTCTATAGTAATCCCTACTTTTAATAGACAACCTTTTAAACGGACCGTAGAGGTACGAGCAGTTTGTCTAGACACATAAAGACACATCCTAAAGATAAAGCTAGATTTCCGCAAATGAAAGCTTCGCAAGAGGTGACAAGTGTAGGTACTCATGTTAAACCAGTTACCAGGTCCAATCTTCTTCAACCGGGAAGTGGCATTTTATATTAGGATCCAAATAAAGATCGTGAGAATTGGCAAAAATGGTTACTCGTATGTTCTTATCCTATAGTTTTCCTTCTAACCCTCACTTTGTTCATTATATTAGAATTTTTTTTAATCCTACTTATAAAGGATGACCTCACACACCCGTAAAGAGCGATATTTTCACGACCCCAAATCCTAAGCCGGTCTTGATCACACCTATCATGGAATTAAGCTAGCCAATAATTTCAGATTATCAATACATCCCATAATTTCCCAAATATTTAGTAGATTTTCATAAATATCAGAAAGAGATAAAAAAAATACACACTTCCCCAAAAACTAAAGTCAACTGCCATGAGCATCTAAGACAGAAAAATACAATGTACAACAATGTTTTGGTACAGCCAAAGTTTGAGGTATAAAAGACCAAAAGAAACTATAATTTGAGGGAAGGAAAGGAGGTGAGCTGGGGACGCTGAGCGGCTACCTCAATCCTCGGACAACTCCAAGCTCGTCTGAAAATCAACTAGCGAGATGGTCCAGTACCTGGATCTGCACACATAGGTGTAAGGAGTAACGTGAGTACGCCTACTCAGTAAGTAGTCAATGTATATAAAAACTTGAGTGTAGTGACGAGCCATTTAAATCATATAAATCCATATGATGAATAACACTGGAAATGAGCAAATCAAGTTACAAATCTACAATTCCTAATATTTCATAAAACCACGATTTTCCTTTAAAAATCTCTTATGAAAACTTTTATCCAACATTTATTATCAGAGGCTCAGTGTAAAGAAGAGTGAAAACAACATTTTCATGGAATATAAGCCCCTCAGGCACAATAACACTCACAATAATGCCTCTCGATCACTCGTGACTCCACTATCAATATCTCATGCTCTCACTTAACACTCGTACTCAGAAAGTACAATGAACACACACACCTACTGCGGCAGGCAGTCTTCTCCACTACATTTATACATACATATACGGATTTATAGTGTTGCGGCGTGCATCCCGATACATATAATAGTCGACTGCGCTCACTAGGGGTGTACAGACTCTTGGAGGGGCTCCTTGAGCCCAAGCCTTATATCTGTTGCGGCGTGCAGCCCGATCCAATATGTATACTGCTGCGGCGTGCAGCCCGATCCATATATATAACATATATTGCTGTGGCGTGCAACCCGATCCATATATATATAATCTATATTGATGCGACGTGCAACTCGATCCATATATAATATATAACACAAATATTGATGCGGCATGAAGCCCGTCGCATAACTATCCTCACATACTCGGCACTCGTCCTAACACATATATACTGTTGCAGCGTGCAACCAGATCCATAGGTATCCTCACATACTTGGCTCTCGGCCTGACTCAGTCACCCTCACAAGCCACTTGGGCAATTTATCTCTACTTACGGGGCTCAACCCGAAATACTTTTCAGGGTTTTCAGTAGTGTGATAACAGTGAAAATAATAGCACGTAGCAAACATGACTAAGTTTACAATTTACTAACATGATAGTGGTAGAATAGTGTAATAGTACCCCCTAATGGTCTAAACAGGTAGGCAGAAGGCCCCTAACATGGAAAATATCCCTGAGGGTCTAAACAGATCGCCACAAGGCCCCAAACATGGCTCACATCCCATAAACAAGTATAAACTTCTGAAAGACAGGATGTCGTAAGGTTTCAAATAAAATATGCGTTTAATAGTCGCTACGGGACGAACTAAGTCCCAATCCCTATCGGTGCACACCTCCAGGCTCGTCACCTAGCATGTCCGTCACCTCATTTATCAACACAATAACAAATATCAGGGTGTCATAACCTCAGGTTTAGAGTTACAATCATTACTTACCTCAAAACAGCCCAAAAGCTACTACGCGATGCGCTTGCCCCTCGAATCGGCTCCCAAAAGCTCCGAATCTAACCAAAATCAGATTAATATTATCAATACACGCTAACAGAACAAAACCCAATCAAAAGATATGAATTTTTAACACAGTTCTAAAAATTCGGCCAAAACCCGAGCCCCGGGCCCCAAACTAGAATCCTCACCCTCCCACGATTCTATACATACCAAACACTCCACAATCGGACCATAATTGCTCACTCAAATCACCAAAAGAATTTCAAATCTTCCTCCCCATTTTTCCCAACCTTTTCCACTTTAATTCTTCAAATTACAAGCCTAATCTGGAACAAAATAGCATAGAAACGAGTATATAGTCCGGGAATTTACCTAAACTGAAGACCCTCGAAGACCTTATTCAACTTGCTGTCAAATAAGCTCCACCTACATACAACAATGGGAGAATAACAAAAGTTTCACGGAGGAATTATTTTGTATTGTTCTGCTCAGTTAATCCACACCTGCAGACCTTTTCTCATACCTGCAGACCCGCGCCTGCGGAAACCCACTAACTGTCCAGTTCTCTCACCTGTGGTCCCTTTTCCGCACCCACGGCTTTGCAGGTGCGGCCAACTCATCCCACATGCGGACTACTCCTACCAAGCGTCTCTTCACATCTGCGTATGGACCTTCGCACTTGCGGTGTCGCACCTGCGGCTGCCCATCAGTAGGTACGGCCACACCAGCAGCTTAACACCACCATCTAGTTGCTGCAAATTTCCCAAGTTCAAACCTCCGCCAACCATCCGAATTCAATCCCGAGCCCCTCGTGCCCCAACCAAACATACCAACACACCCCATAACATCATTCAAACCTAGTCGAGCCTTCGAAGCACCAAAAACAACAAGAAAACACCAAAATTACATAATATTCAAAACATTATGATTGACTTGAAAATTTTGCCAATGATGCCGAAACCAACCAAAACACATCCGATTGACCTGAAAATTTGCACACATACCCAAAATGACATTATGAACATACTCCAACTTTCGTAATTCCATTCCGAACCTGATAGCCTATTTTTCACTGCCGACCGGAAATTAACAAAAACTAACTTTCGCCAATTGAAGCCTAATTCTACACCGGACATGAAAACATCATTCTGAACACACTCCTTAGTCCAAATCCTCCAATGAAGCTATCCGAACCATAAAATATGCATTCCGAGGTCGTTTACCAATATGTCAACTCCCAGTTTGACTTTTCAACTATTGGTTACTTTAAGAGGCTAAGTGCCTCTGTTCTCACCACGACCACTCCGAACTCAAACCATCAGATGATAAAGCAGAAATGGGGGAAACGACGCTAATCTCATGGAACGACCGACTGAGTCATTAGATCCCCCCCTTTTAAAAAACGTTCGTCCTCGAACAGGTCTAGAAATATACATGGAGTCTCGAATAAGTGAGGGTATCTGTCCCCCCATCTACCTCATATGAAATATCACACTCTACCTGAATCGTGCTGAAGTCCAAAATATGAGACGGGCACCAACATACTTCTGGAGCATCGAAACATGGAACACCGAATGAATATTCGATAAGTTTGGAGGCAAGGAAATTCTATAAGCCACCTCCCCAACCCTCAGAAGCACCTCAAAAGGTTCAATAAATCGGGGACTCAGCTTTCCCCTCTTCCCGAATCTCATAGCACCCTTCATGGGTGACACCTTCAGCAGTACCTTCTCACCAACCATGAAAGACAAATCTCGGACCTTCCTGTCCACATAACTCTTCTGCCTAGACTGCGTCATGCGAAGTCGCTCCTGAATTAACTTCACCTTACCCAACGCATCCTGAACCAGGTCTGTGTCCAATAGCCTAGCCTTACCAGGCTCAAACCAACCCACTGGAAACCTGCACCTCTTACCATATAACACCTCATACGGAGCCATCTGGATACTGGACTGATAACTATTATTATATGCAAACTTCACAAGTGACAGAAACTGATACTACGAACCCCCAAAATCAATGACACATGCACGTAACATATTCTCCAAAATCTGAATAGTACGCTTCGACTGCCCATCGGTCTGAGGATTAAACAATGTGATCAACTCAACCTGAGTACCCAAATCTCTCTGTACGGCTCTCAAAAACTGAGGTGTGAACTGAGTACCTCTTTCAGAAATGATAGAAACTGGAACCCTATGCAATCAGACAATCTCCCTTATATAAATCTCAACTAACCGCTCTGAAAAATAAGTAGTTCCAACAGGAATGAAGCGCGCGGACTTGGTCACCCGATCCACAATAACCGATATAGAATCAAACCTCCTCGAAGTCCATGGGAGCCCAACTACGAAGTCCATGGTGATCCGCTCCCACTTCAACTCCGGAATATCAAATCTCTGAAGCAGTCTACCTGGCCTCTAGATCATCATATTGGCGTGGTCTAATTCGGTCATAAAGAAAAGACCTGGAGGCTACACAAGCCAATACCCGCGGAGGCTTTGATAGATCCAATCTCACCAACTGACCTGCTAACACCTGAACATCAAGTGCTAAAGGTCGCTCTGCTACTAGAAGGTAGGCTAAACTTCCCAAAGTCTCCGCTCTACGACTGACAACATCGGCCACTACATTGGCCTCCCTCGGATGATATAAGATAGTGGGGTCATAATCCTTGAGAAGCTCCAACCACCTCCTCTGACACGAATTCAGATCCTCCTGCTTAAGCAGATGCTGCAGACAACGGCGATCAATGAAATTCTCACAATGCACTCCATACAAATAGTGATGCCAAATATTCATAGCGATAACAATAGATGCTACCTCAAGATCGTGCACTAGATAATTCTTCTCGTGCACCTTCAACTGTCAGGACGTATAGACAATCACCCTACCGTCCTGCATCAAAACCGCTCCAAGGCCAACTTTCGAGGCATCATAATAAACTGTATAAGAACCTTAACCCATAATAAACTACGAATCTCAATAGCTAATAACGATCTAGGCCAACTCTGCACCGCCTCTACCTTCTTCGGATCAACCTGAATACCCTTACTGGACACCACGTGCCCCAAGAATGATACTGAATCAAGTTAGAACTTACACTTCAAAAATTTTGCAAACAATATCTTCTCTCTCAAAGTCTGATGCACAACTCTCAAATGCTGCTCATGATCCTCCCAAGATCGGGAATACACCAAGATATCTTCAATGAACACGATTACAAAAGAATCCAGATAAGGCCGAAATACACTGTGCATGAAGTGCATAAAGGCTGTTGGGGCATTGGTCAGCGCAAAAGACATAACCAGGAACTCATAATGACTATATCTAGTCAGTGAAAGCAATCTTCGGGATGTCTGGCCCCCGAATCTTCAACTGATGATAACCGGAACCCAATTCAATCTTGGAAAATACCTTGGAACCCTGAAACTGATCAAAAAAGTCACGTATACGAGGCAAGGGATACCGATTCTTCACCGTAACCCTGTTCAGCTGCCGATATCAATACACATACGCATAGAACCATCCTTCTTCTTTACAAACAACACTGGTGCACCCCAAGGTGACACACTAGGACGAATGAACCCCTTATATAGGAGTTCCTAAAGCTACTCCATTAATTCTTTTTGCTCCGTTAGTGCCATACAATAAGGTGGAATAGAAATAGGATATTGCCTGGTACAAGGCCAATACAAAAATCAATGTCCCTGTGTGGCATGCCTGGCAGGTCTACAAGAAATATGTCCGGAAAGTCACGAACCACAGGAACCGAATCAATAGCGGAAGTCTCACCACTGACATCCCTCACAGAAGCCAGATACGATAAACACCCTTTCTCAACTATATGCCGAGCCTTCAGGTAGGAAATCACCCCCTAGGAACATAATCAGAAGAACCTCTCCACTCAACCCTCAGACATTCGGGCGTAGCTAAGGTCACAGTCTTTGCGTGACAATCAAGAATGCCATGACACGGAGATAACAAGTCCATGCCCAATATCACATCAAAATCGAATGGCCAGTCCACCAGTTCAGAGTTCTTCTATGCATGAGTCCTCCAATGGCCATTCTGATGCTAGGGGTGTCTATCTGTCCCCGCCTCAAGCTTAGGGAGTTGTTTTGAGTGTGGAGATTTTGGGCACATGTGGAGTTAGTGTCCCCGTCGTCCTGGTGGTTACTTTGAGCAGAGGGTCCAACCCTCGACTTCAACTCCAGTTACTTCACAACCCGCCCAGGCCGCCAGGGGTGGTAGTCAGTCAGCTAGAGGCCGCCCTAGAGGGGGAGGTCGAGCAGGTGGAGGTCAGGCCCGTATGTATGCATTTCTAGCCACGTCAGATACTATGGCCTCCGACGCAGTGATCGTAGGTATTGTCTCAGTCTGTTGCCGAGATGCTTTGGCTTTATTTGACCCTAGTTCAACATATTCATACGTTTCTTCATATTTTGCCCATTTTCTGGAGATTACCTATGTTCATGTGTCGACTCCGGTGGGCAATACTGTTCTTGTGCACCGTGTGTATCGGCCATATGTGTTATCTATTGAGGGTCTGGAGACCTGAGTGGACCTACTGTTACTCAGCATGGTCGATTTTAACGTGATATTGGGCATGGATTGTTTATATTTGTGCCATGTTGTTCTTGATTGTCAAGCTAAGACCGTGACCTTAGTTATGCCAGGATGTTCGAGGGATGAGTGTAGAGGTTCTTCTGACCCTAGCAGATGATTTCCTGTATGAAGGCTTAGTGCACGGTCGAGAAGGGGTGTTTATCTTATATGGCTTTTGTAAGGGATGTTAGTAGTGAGACTCCCACTATTGATTCGGTTCATGTGGTCCATGACTTTCTGGACGTGTTTCCTGCAGACCTGCCGCCCGATAGGGACATTGATGTATTGACATGGTGCTAGGAACCCAGCCTATTTCTATTCCAACTTATCATATGGAATCAGCGGAGCTATGGTAATTAAGAGAGCAGCTTCAGGAACTTCAAGATAAGGGGTTCATTCGGCCTAGTGTGTCACCATGGGGTGCACCCGTGTTGTTCGTAAAGAAGAAGGATGGTTCAATGTGTATGTGTATTGACTATCGGCAGCTGAACAGGGTTACGGTGATTAATCAGTATCCCTTGCCTCGTATAGATGAAGTTTTTGGTCAGTTGAAGGATGCCAGTGTATTTTCCAAGAATGACTTGCGTTCCGGTTATCATCAGTTGAAGATTCGGGGGCCAGAAATCTCGAAGACTTCTTTCGAGACTAGATATGGTCATTATGAGTTTTTTGTTTTGTCTTTTGGGCTGACCAATGCCCCAAAAGCTTTTATGCACTTGATGCACAATGTATTTCAGCCTTATCTGGATTCTTTCGTAATCATGTTTATTGACGATATCTTGGTGTATTCCCGATCTTGGTAGGATGTTGAGCAGCATTTGAGAGTTGTGCTTCATACCTCGAGAGAGAAGAGATTGTATGCAAAAATTTTGAAGTGTGAGTTCTGGCTTGAAGTGTGAGAGAGAAGAGATTGTATACAGTAGCATTCTTGGGGCACGTGATGTCTAGTGAGGGTATTCAGGTTGATCCGAAGAAGGTAGAGGCGGTGTAGATTTGTCCAACACCGTCATCAGCAACTGAGATTCACAATTTCCTTGGTTTGGCAGGGTAGTACCGCCGTTTCGTAGAGGGATTTTCATCAATTGAAACACCTATGACTAGACTGACCTAGAAGGGTACTCAGTTCAGATGGACTGAGGAGTGTGAGGAGAGGTTTCAGAAGCTCAAGGCAGCTTTGACTACAGCTCCGGTATTGATTTTCCCTAGGGGTTGAGGTTCCTATACAGTTTACTGTGATGCCCCTAAAGTTGGCCTTAGAGCGATTTTGATGCACGACGGTAGGGTGATTGACTACGTGTGTAGAAAGTTGAGGGTGCACGAGATAAATTATCCAGTGCATGATCTTGAGCTAACAGCTATTGTTCACGCCTTCACGATTTATCGTCATTATTTGTATGTAGTGCATTGTGGGATTTTCACTGATCGCCGTAGTTTGCAATATCTGCTTAAGTTGAAGTATCTGAATTTGCGTCAGAGGAGTTGGTTGGAGCTTGTCAAGGATTATGACCTCACTATTTTATATCATTCGGGGAAAGCCAATATGGTGGCCAATGCCCTAAGTCGCAGGGCAGAGTGTTTGGGGAGTCTAGCCTACCTTCCAATAGCATAGCGGACATTAGCAATTGATGTTCAGGCTTTAGCGGGTTAGCTGGTGAGATTGGATCTATCAGCGCCTCCGCGGGTATTAGATTGTGTAGCCTCCAGGTCTTCTCTTTATTATCAAATTAGAGCACGCCGGTATGATGATCCGCACTTGATCGTTCTTCAGGACAGGTTCCGTTGCGGTGATGCCAGGGATGTAGTTATTGGTGAGGATGGAGTTATGAGGATGCAGGGCAAGATTTGCGTTCCCAATGTAGACGGGCTTCGAGATTTGATTCTGGCCGAGGCCCGTAGTTTGCGGTATTCCATCCCTCCGGGTGCCGCGAAGATGTATCAGGATCTGCGACAACATTATTGGAGGAGGCGGATCAAGAAAGATATTATTGAGTTTGTGGCCCGGTGTCTAAATTTTCAGCAGGTCAAGTATGAGCACCAAATACTTGGTGGATTGCTTTAGATATTTGATATTTCGGAGTGGAAGTGGGAGCGGATCACCATGGAATTCGTAGTTGTGCTCCCACAGTCTTCAAGGAGGTTTGATGCTATATGGGCTATTGTGGATCAGCTGACCAAGTCAGCGCACTTAATTCCTGTTGGTACTAATTCTTCGGAGCGGTTAGCTGAGATTTATATAAGGGAGATTGTCCGATTGCATGGGGTTCTAGTTTATCATTTTTGACAGAGGTACTCAGTTAAAATCTTAGTTTTGGAGAGCCATACAGAGAGTGTTGGTACTTCGGTCGAGTTGAGCACAAAGTTTCATCCTCATAACGACGGGCAATTGAAGCGTACTATTAAGATTTTTAAGCATATGTTGCGTACCTGTGTCATTGTTTTTGGGGGTTCATAGGACTAGTTTCTACCACTCGTGGAGTTTGCATATAATAATAGTTATCACTCGAGTATCCAGATGGCTCCGTATACGACTTTATATGGTAGGAGGTGCAGATCTCCGGTTGGTTGGTTCGAGCCAGCCGGGGCTAGGCTATTGGGCACGGACTTGGTTCAGGATGCGTTGGGTAAGGCTATTGATTCAGGAGCGGCTTCGCATGGAGCAGTCTAGGTAGAAGAGCTATGCAGAGTGGAAGGTCCAGGATATATCTTTCATGGTTGGGGAGAAGGTGTTGCTGAATGTGTCACCCATGAAGGGTATTGAGAGGTTCGGGAAGAAAGGAAAGTTGAGTCCCGTGTTCATTAGGCCATTTGAGATGCTTTAGAGGATTGGGGAGGTGGCTTATTGACTTGCTTTGCCTCCCAACTTATCGAATATTCATCCGGTGTTCCATGTTTCGATGCTCCGAAAGTATTTTAGTCACTCGTCTCATGTTTTGGACTTCAGCACGGTTCAACTCGAGGGTGATATGTCATATGTGGTAGAGGCAGTGACTATTTTGGGTCGTCAGGTCAGAAAGTTGATGGCTAAGGGTATAGCTTCAGTGAAGGTTCAGTGGAGAGAACAGTCGGTGAAGGATGCCACCTGGGAGACCGAGAGGGAGATGCGGAGCATATATCCTAATTTATTCGAGGCTCCAGGTATGTTTGTAGACCCGTTCGAGGATGAACGCTTGTTTAAGATAGGGAGGATGTAACGACCCGACTGGTCGTTCTATGAGATTAGCTCTGTTTCCCCCATTTCTGCTTTATCATATGTTTTTTACCCTGTTTATGTTGTGTTGAATCGGTTGGTTTGGGTTCAGAGTGGTCGTGGGGAGAAATGCGACACTTAGTCTCTTAAAATAGCTTAATAGTTGAAAAATTCAAGTAGGAGTTGACTTATTGGTAGATGATATTGGAATGCGTATTTTATGGCTTGGATAGCTTCGTTAGGTGATTTGGGACTTAAGGGTGTGATCGGAATTGAGTTTTGATGTCCGGTGTAGAATTAGGCTTTAATTAGCGAAAGTTTTTTTTGGTGATATCCGGTCGGTAGTGGAATATAGGATATCAGGGTCGGAATGGGATTCGGAAAGTTGGAGCAGGTTCGTAAAGTCATTTTGGATATGTGTGCAAAAATTCAGTTCAATCGGAAGTGTTTCAGTTGGTTTCGACATCATTGGTGAAATTTAGAAGATTAAATGTTCATATGCTTGAATTAGATTTAATTTTGGTGTTTCGTGTTGTTTTTCGTGTTTTGAATGCTCGAGTAAGTTATAATGATGTTATAGGGTGTTTTGGTAGGATTGGTTGAGGCCCCGAGGGCCTCAGGTGTATTTCAAATGCTCAAACGGGCACTTTTTGGCCTTAAGAAGTCTGCTATTTTCTTGTGTTTTAACAGCTGGAATTTCTTCACTGCGATCGCGTGGATTAAACCACGGTCGCGTAGAGTAAAAGAGTGGGGCAGGAATTTTGTTCTATGCGATCGCGTGGGCTTTGGTGTGATCGGTGTAGAGGTTCTTCGGCGTGTGTGTGGGATGGAGAGTTGTTCTATGCGATCATGTGTGTTGGTATGCGATCGTACTGAGTGGGATGGTCTGTGCATCGTGAATGCATCCCTTGGTATGCGATCGCACTAAAGGGGGCATAAGTGCTAGGCAGAATGTTTTAAAGCCCATTTTTGCGAAATTTTCACCACTTTCCTCCATTGATAAACAAGTTGAGAGCTATTTCAGTGGGCCTGAAGAAGAAATCAAAGGGTATCACTTGGAGGTAAGGTTTCCAACTTCATAACTCGTTTCTATATTGTTTTCTAATCAATTAAACCGGAAAATTGTTGAGATTGAACCCAAAATATGGGGAGGCTAAATGCATGGGATTGGAATTTTCTTTTAAGAAATTGAGTGGGAAATTGTGGTCCGGTTTTAGTGTTCTTGGTATGTATGGAATCATGGGCGGATGAGGATTCTAGTGATGTATAATTTATCGAATTCCGAGATGTAGGCCCGGAGCTTAGGCTTGGCCAAATTTCAAGAATTTTGTATAAATTGATAGTTTTCGATTGGGTTTTGTTCTTTTAGCATATATTGATGATGTTAAACTTGTTTTGGTTAGATTCGGAGAAATCGGGAGCCAATTTCAGGGGCAAGAGCATAGCGGATTAGTATTGTGGCCCGGTAGAGGTAAGTAACGGTTATAAATCTTGTCCTGAGGGTATGAACCCCCAGACTCCATATTTCTCACTATTTTTGGAATGGCGCACATGTCGGATGATGAGTATGTGGCACGCACTGATTTTTGGATTGGACTTGGTCCTCTGCTCGACAACAATTGTGTTGCGTATTTTGCTCTAAATTATACATTAAATTGTGTTCTAAACTCAATTTCTATATTTGGGATATAAGCCATGTTTGAGGCCTCGTGCCGACTTGTTTAGACCCCTTGTGGGCTTTTTTTACTGCTATTTCCTCATTGTTGATTCATGATTTACACTCAATCATATTGTGCTTAACTATATTCGAAACTCAGCCTTATTTACACTATTTTGAGATATAAAATGATGTTTTGGTTGAGTACCCTGTTTTATTGATACGCCTGAGGGGCTTTTAAGAGGTTCTGACTGAGAGAGGCCAAGGGCCAGATTGTGAGGATATGATACGCCACGAGGTGGCTTGATATTAGCGCTTTGGCTGAATGAGCCCCTCTGGAGTCTGTACACACCCCTAGTAAGCGCATGTACCTAATGAGTGCAAGTGTTGAGTGCTGAGTGCCGGGTGATGAGTGATTGGGAGGCATGAGTGATATTGAGGTGTCCCGAGGGGCTGATACTGAGTGGCTGTGAGGTGCTGAGTGATGTTCTACCCGAGGAACGATTCATGATTCATGTTTTTTCCCGAGGGGCTAATTATGATTCATTTCCTTTGACACTAAATCCCTCAGTTATTTTTATTTATGAAATTGTTGGAAAACACAATATTCAAAGGATTTTTCTAAAGTTGGTTTTAAGGCATGATGATTTCTGAAATTGTTCAGCGTTCGCAACATCTCTGTTTTCCCTCCTTTTGTTGTATCTAGTTATTCGTTCGAAGGTTTTGTAATATAATAATAGACTTTTTGGTATATTTCTTAGATGCTCGTGACATATTGACTCCGAATTTTTGGGGATGATTTAGACTATTTAGCTATTTCTTTTGCCTAATGAATTATGTAATTCGATATATATTTTTATGAAATGTTGAGAACTATTGTGATTTTGGAAAGAACTTCAAATATGTGATTATTGCCTATCCTAGTTCCATGATGGGCGCCATCGTGGTCGGTGTAGGATTTGTGGTCGTGACACCATCCTCCCAGGCTGATCCATTCAGCGCTTCGGACATCCCACAGTGCTTCAGGGAGACGTGGTTCTTAGGTGTCTCCTTCTCAGCAGCCAACCTATAGTGCACCAACAACCCTTATCAGAGCACCTCCTCTTCCGAGTTATTATCGTTGTTAGCCAGCTCGTCGGCGCTAAGTCTCAATTTCTACAGTGACAATATCAGGATGGATGTTTTGAGTATGGTGATTATGGGCATATTCAGAGGACCTGTCTGAGATTATTATGTGTTCAGCCACATCATCAGGGTTCTCGTGCCATGGTTCCGGCACCAGTTGCTGCACCACCCTCTCAGCCAGCCAGCGGTAGGGTTACGTAGCGAGAGTTAGGGACAATACTTTTAGAGGAGGAGGTTGGGATGTTAGAGGTGGAGGCTTGCCATCTGAGGCCATCATAGGGATATAATTAGAGTGGTGGGGCCCAACTTTGATGTTATGCTTTTCCAGCCAGACCTGAGGATGAGTCATCTGATGCTGTCATTACAAGTAGTATTTCTGTGTGCAGTAGAGATGCTTCAGTTCTACTTGATCGGGGGTCTACTTACTACTATGTGTCATCTTATTTTTCTTTATATTTGGTTATGCTTCATGATTCTTTGAGTGACCCTGTATACGTGTCCACACTTGTTGGGGATGCTATTGTCGTAGATCGTGTATATTGTTCGTGTGTGATCACTATTGGGAGTCTTGCGACTAGTGTAGCCTCTATTAGAGCGGAGAGGGACTCTTGGCCAATCTTACAGCACAATTATTTCTTATATGAAGGCTCGGCGTACGGTCGAGAAGTGGTATTTGCCCTATTTGGCTTATGTTCGTGATTCTAGTACTAAGGTTCCTTTTGTGGATTCTATGTCTGTTGTTCGTGAGTTTCCATAGCTATTTCTTGTAGACCTATCGGGGATGCCACCCAGCAGGGATATTGATTTTTGTATGGATTTGGCTCCGTGCACTCAGCCCATTTCCATTCAGCCATACCGGATGGCTCCACCGGAGGGCGTGATTTATAAGCAGCCTCCTCCTTTTGTGGGACCATTTTGGATGTTTTTGCCATGATAACTATGGAGTTTTGATGTGAGAAGACGAGAAAAATGTTCACGGGCGGAAGATAAGAAGGGAGAACATTTAGTTGAAATTTGAAGGTTTTAAGAAGAGGATGCAAAACTATGAAAAGGAAAATGATTTTAGTATTTATAGGGGCCATTTGGGCATGCATGAAGTGGGAAGTCGAACCTGTGATGGTTCATGGGATTCTCAAGAATTGTGTTGACAGCGACATCTGTGCAGCTTTTCTTGTCACATCATTTAATGCTGTAAAGGGACTGATGTCACAGTAGGATTGTCGAAGAGGCAAAAGGTCAAAAAAATTTCTTATCTCTTCATTCTAAGAAACGCGGGCACTATCTGTATACGGCTAAAATCTGAGAGCCCAATTTCATGTCCATTTCGATAAGAATGAAAGCTCGACGGTCCGAGTATTGGTATAGAAGGTCCTCGACCTCAAGGAAATACATATCGAAGGTCCTCGACCTCGAGGAACTACATTTCAAAGGACAACATGGAAAGGCAGGAAATTCCCCATGAGCACGTGTATAAAGCTGACAAAGTATACAATATATTACAAGTCCGTACCATGGCATTAAATAGTTGTACCAACCATATCTCTTTACATTAATTAGACATGTACTAGGTTCAGATTCCCCCTCATATAGAAAGGGGACCCCTGTCACTTTATAACATATATGATATTTAATATAAGAACAAGAACATCCTTTGCTCTCTAACAAAAATATTCTCTACAATTGTTTCATTAATTTATTACTTTTCATTTATTGTGTTCATGAATTATTCTTCATTTGTTACTTGTTATTGTTCATAAATAGGCCATTCTTAAGGCCTCCAAAAATGTTTCATTGTTATTGATAGCCCCTAGTCACGATTCTCAAGCACGACATTGAGGCCTACCTGACCACCCTCAAGACTGGCCTCTTTCATACATGGTTTGCGTAATCTAGTTCCTTTCGCTCTTATTTCTTTTTTTCTCGCTTCATACTCAGCATCCACTGCCTAAACAACCGGTATTAAAATAGATCACATATTTTTATAACCACATAATCAAGTATAATTATAAACTATTTTCAAGGTAAACAACTTATGACGTGTTTTAACATACAAAAAAATGGGGTGTAACAGGTGCTCATAACTGTTTTCACCAATAAGACTCTCTTATTTTATTTCTTTCAATATTAACAGAGAAAGGTCCACTACTAGTATTATAACATTCAATTCCCTAACCCAATAGGTAGGGGCGACTCAACTTATATTCGTAAAGTTGTACGACATTCAAGAGTGCAAAAGGCCTCTCTTCATGGCGTTTCCAGGAGCCTTGGACCATTTCTCTAAGAATTTTCTTTATGTTCTTGTTTGCAACATCTATAGCACCATTGGCCCTGGGTCCATAAAGGTTAATGATACGATGCGTGTTTTTGAATTAATAATATACGTCTCTCATCATGTGGTTACTCAAATTTACAATATTGTTCATGATGGTTGTTTTAGGGATACCACAATGGCAAATGATGTTGGTGTGTACAATTTCCATTACCCTTTTCCTGGTAACGGCTTTGAAAGTTACTACCTCGACCTATTTTTTGTAATAATCAATGGCAACCAAGATGAATATATGACCACTTAAAGATTTTGGTTTAATTGGTCCAGTGACATCCATATTGCTAGCAACAAAAGGCCAATAAGTCGACTCCTTGTGATATCGGGGAATGTATTTGACCTGACCAGACTTTTAACCGTTTTCTAGTATCTTTCACATGTTGCCTATATGGGGTGAGTTTGATGTCTCGAGATATCCATTCACCTTGAGGTTGCCGAATAAGCACGTCACATTCTACCATAATCATTAGCTCGTGGACATCCATATAGAGTGTTATGTTCATGACCATTATGCAGGTCTCATACTCAGCAGTGTATTGGGGAACATGAAATGAAGCCGTGATACGATAGGATAATGTTGACCAGCGGGCGAGATCAGAGTTACCCCAATCCCTTTGCCTTTTGTATTTACGGCTCCATCAATGAATATGCTTCTATAATATGTATTTCAAGGGATCAATTCTTGCGACGAGGTTAGTATTATAGTCTAAAAGGTAGTTCCTTATCTTGTTAGGAGACAAGTTACAACGCAACATGTTCTCTCTATCAGAGTGTACTTAACCTCATAACTACGGAAATTCTTTCACAAGTAGTATATTTCCTACTCTATCTACCCAATTACATCATCTTGCCCCAGGACACATGTGAAAGAATTTTCCAAAACTATCAATTACTAAAGTAAAGGTCTTTCGGTTCTCGTGGGACTAAAATTGGCGGATATGAGAAATATTCCTTGACATTGTCAAAGGCTTCCAAACACTCATCAATCCATCAAATTTTTGTGTATTTCTTCAAAATCTTACACATGGGTTCAGAAGTTGTAGTGATTGAGCAATTAATCTACTAATGTATTTCAATCTTCCAAGCAGGTTCATGACCTCTTGTTTGCTCTTTGGAGGTGGAAAATCTCGAATGTATTTTATATTCAACGGATCCAACTCAATGGCCCTCCTACATCGTATGAGCCCTAGAAATTTCCCATATGGAACTCCGAATGCACATTTGGCCAAATGCGATTTGAGATCATACATGCATAGCCTGTATGATCTCGCACATAATATGCCTGTGTTTTTGACTTGATAATATCATCATCAACCTACACGTCAATATCTTGACTCATCATTTGATGGATGATATAATTTATGGCCCTCATATAAGTTGCTCTTGTGTTATTCAAACCTAACGGCATTACATGTAACGGTATGCGCCCCATGGTGGGTTGAAACAGGTATTTTCTGAATCTGCCTGGTCCATTTAATAACTAATGGTATCATCCATGACATTTACGAAAGACTATATCTCGTGTTTGGCATAGTTGTTGACGAGGATATGGATATTTGGGAAGGGAAGTTACCTTTGGGATTTTCTTTGTTCAGATCACTATAATAAACATCAAACCAGGTTTTTCCATCTCTTTTTGGTACATGTCCGATATTGTCACGCCCAAAAATCTGAGGGACGTGACCGATGCTCAACCGAGTGAACCCGGCCGAGCAAGACTACTAGACACAATCTACCGAACTGAGTTGCGATCAAGAGGAAACAGAGCCTTCTAAAGTTACAATGTCTACGGAGCCTTCTAAAGTTACAAAAGACGACTGTGAAAAACGTCGGCGATAAGGCCCCAGCTATAACTTAACGTGTAAACATAAAACAAAAAGAAGTACTATAACATCCCCGGAAAGAGTAGGGGCTCACCAATGTCACCGAGGAAGGGGAAGCACGACTAGCTGCATTCGGTATTGTGTGCTGTGGGATCACCTACATCCATTCAAAGATGTAGCGCCTCCGGAAAAAAAGGCATTAGTAACATCGAACATTACTAATATGTATAAATAAACACCATCTTCTTAGAAAAGAAAAATCAACAAAATGCAAGGAAATTAAATCAGTAATCAATGAAATCATAGGCAGCACCCCAGTCATCAAGTAGGGAACCACTTAAGCCGTCAAGAGAAATCAATATGACTTTAGCTTGGCCAACACTAGCATAAACATATCATTATTCGTACCACCACCATACTGGTATACGGAGTTCGATCACTACTCGGCCGGCTAGGTCGTCCCCTTTGGAGACATGTTTCCAAAACTTAAATTTCTGTTTCATTTCCAATTCAGCTCATAGCACATCACCACCATGTGTGCGGCATAGATACCGATCATAGCACGATCGGCTAGGACATATTACTCAAGTCGTCCATATTTTTATCATTCAATCTCATTTCACATTTCACACTCATGTTACAATTCCGGAATTGCTAGTGGCTCCAATTGTCATTTCATACTCGCCATTGGGCCCTATTTCATAATTCAGGTCCTTTCCGCATTTTACACATCAATACCAGTTTCATCAACAAGTAAATCAATTTAAGCACGTCAAGTACACATAACAGCAAACACAAATAATGGTCATATAGAGTATTTCACATTCTTCGGCAATTTAACACATTTTCTCATAACATAAATACTTCACCAAATAACAACACAGTATCGGGGCAGCCGTGGAATGCATATAACCCATAAGGTCTTATCACACAAAGACGTTTGAAACGTTATTTCTTTTATCACTCAAGGTTAACACTTACACCAATTGTGGGGGAACCTCATGGAGGTTCTATTTCCAGGAAGAAGGGGTCTTATCCATACATACCTGGATTAGGCTTCTTCTAGTCTCTACAATTGTCCGATGTTCCTAGCAACCTCGATCTATTTCACCAATATGACAAATGTGACCAAAACTAGGAAATTACCCATAATTCTAGTTCACTTGAGCATTTTATGTTCATTGGAGTTTTTATGGTCTTTCTGTGGAAAATTACACTAGCCCATTCCCCATTCTAAGCCATTTTTAGCTTATGTTGCTCCTACGTCCCTCACCACCCATGATTGCGAAAGAAATAACCCCAACTACATGGACTATCTCATTAGTTACCCATCTCATAGGCTCTTACATATCGGCCCTTAGGCTCTTTTTAGTTGGGTCAATTCGACCTCTAAAATGGCTACAATTTCTCTCATTCTAGCTTAAGACTTTTAAAAATTTATTTATGCCCTGACGTGTTTTTATGTTTGTCCGACTTTTTGACAGTTCGATTGATAGGGACCTTGATTAAAAGTCGATGTGCAATAATAATTGACTACATCGTACGGTTCTCTCGAAGGCTGATTTTCTCGAAGCCTTTACATTGTTCGGAGCTGATATTATCGCAGCCCGTTTGCTTATGCCAAGGTATCCTGATTTAACAAGTTTTTTTAAGTATTTGAAGGCCTTTAGTTTTATAAAAGAATTCGGACGTCTCCGAGCCGTATTATTTTGGCCGTAGCCTTTTCATATGACCGTAGTCTTTATATTTGGCCATATCCTTTATTCCCGAGGTGAGATGACACCGGCCCTAATATCGAGGGTATGCCTTTTTATGGGTCTTATAAGTTCGAATATATAGCCTTGGCCTTAATATCGGGGCTATGCTTTTTTAAGGTCTTATAAGTGTGAGTATGCTTCATTGAGGTCTTAATAGGTTGATATTTCCTCATTGAGGTCTTATGAGTTCGAGTCATTGATGACTCGATAAGTTGATTGTCGATGACAGTCCTTAAGTGTTCGGGAGTATTTGGGCCTTGAGCTGTTTCATGTGAAAACAGTAAACTTCTTTGAGGTACAAAGTGTTTTGATAATAAAAATGCTTCTTTGAATAATGTGTACATGTTTTTGCCCTCAGGGGCTAGACTATTTTCCATGGAAACGGTTCATTTGACCGTTTGGTCCATTACAATATTCTCCTATCGAAGCCCTCTTTGGCATAACTTGTTTTCTTTGAAAAGGTAACCTCCGAGGGCGATACCCCCCAGTATTCGAGGTTGATTGAAAGAGAAGCCTTGAATACTTTTTGCATTTTCCTTAGGTAGCATATAGATGTTGCTTCATTTAAAACCTTTCCGGTAAAACCCATTTGAATAAAACCCAATCTAAGGGAAAAAGAATGCAACACGTGCTTTAAAACCCAAGATCATCTAGCTGAAGGGTGCTTTGATTCCTCTCAATCGAACTCCTACAACAAGTTAGTACGAAATATAAACGAAAAGGAAGAATGTTATATATACCTTAGCAATAATAGCGTTTGATCATCAGTATGTTACAGTTGCTTGGTAGTTGCTCACCTTCCATTGTGCTAAGCTTGTAGGACCCTTTTCCTACTACTCCGAGGACGCGGTACGGTCCTTCCAAACTAGGGCCTATATTCCCTTCATTTGGATTTTGACTGTTCATGGTAACTTTCCGTAGAACTAAGTCTCCGGCTCCAAAGTAGCGGAGGTTCGTTCTTCTGTTGTAATACCTTTCGATCCTTTGTTTTGGACCGGCCATTTGAACTAATGCGGCCTCGTGCCTTTCATCTAGTATCTCGAGGAATTTTGTCACCTTTATGCTGATGAATTGTTTCCCACTATCATATAAAATCTTGGAGGGGATCCTAAATCGGCGTATCATGTGATCACATATAATGTCGATGAATTCTTTTTCTCTTATTTTCTCGAAGGCATGCGCTTATACCCATTTTGAGAAGTAGTCAGTCATAAACAAGATAAATCTAGTTTTACCTGGTGCTGTTAATAGGGGCCGACGATATCCACCCCCCATTTCATGAATGGCCACGTGGATAGGATCTTTAGGTCATGAGTTGTTTAAATATTTAGGGCATGATTTTTTTAAATCTTTGTAATATACACACATTCTCAACTTATTTCCCTTTTTAGGGACTACTACTACATTAGCTAGCCATTCGGGGTATTTTACCTCCCTAATTGATCATATTTTACGAAGCTTAGTTTCCTCATCTTTAATGAATGTATGATTTAGCTTATATTGAGGCGTCATTTTTTGCTTCAGCAGTTTGAACCTGGGATCGACACTTAGTCGATAGGGGTTACCTCTGCTGGGATCCCTGTCAGATCTAAATGGGACCAAGCGAAGCAATCGATATTAGGAATAAGAAATTGAATATGTTTTTCCTGAGTTCGGGAGTTAGTCTCGTTACCAGGTATACCTTTCGTTTTGGAAGATGTTCGATAAATATTGGATGCTCGAGTTGTTCGATAGTAGACTTCGTTGCATCTGATTCCTCGGGGGAAATGAAGGTTCGGGGGGTGAGGAAGTCTTCTTCTCCTTCCCCGACCAGTTGTTCATCGATCACTTGTCCCTCGGGCTCAATCGAGGGTATGTGCTATTATTGCTATTTAGCTACCTGTTCGCCTTTTGATTTCTTAGAGGTAGATGGAGCCGGTAAGGGTGACAAGTCATGCACTGCAAACATCTCTTTGGCTGCATGTTGCTCTCCATATACCGTTTTCGCACCATCTTTTGTTGGAAACTTCATCATTTGATTAATGGTTGATGGTACTACTCTCATACTACGTATCCATGGCTTTCCAAAAAGGGCATTGTACCTCATGTCACCTTCAATGACATGAAATTTTGTGGCTTGTATGGTCCAGATCATGTTGACTGGGAGGATGATTTCCCTCTTCATTGACTCACCCGCCATGTCGAACCCATTTAGGACTCGAGAGGTGGGTATGATTTGGTCAAGCAGCCCGAGCTCCTCCACGACCCTCGACCTGATTATATTTGCCAAACTACCTGGATCCACAAGCACACGTTTAACTTGAATTTTATTTAAAAGGAAATAAATTAGCAGTGCATCGTTATGAGGCTGAGATAAGGTCTCGGTGTATTGCACGCTGAATGTGAGGTTGTTGTCACATCCCCACATCCTAAGCCGTATGTGATGGCGCCTATCATGGAAATAGGCTAGCCAACCAATTTATATTATCAATATATCCCATAAATTCCAAAATCTTTAGCAGATTTTGAAAACATCAGAAAGATCTAAAATAAATACACACTTCCCCAAAACCTGAAGTCAACTGTCATGAGCATCTAAGACTAAAAATACAATGTACAATAGTGACAGTCTACAATAAAATTCAGAGGTACAAAAGACCAAAAGAAACTATAATCTGAGGGAAGGAAAGGAGGTGAGTTGAGGACGCTGAGCAGCAACCTCAATCCTTGAACAACTCCAAGCTCGTCCAGAAATCAACTAATGGGATGGTCTGGTATATGGATCTGCACACAGAGGTGCAGGGAGTAAGGTGAGTAGTGACGAGCCATTTAAATCATATCAATCCATATAATGAATAACAGTGGAAATAAGCAAATCATGTAAGAAATCTACAATTCCGACTATTTCATACAACCTCAATTTTCATTTAAAAATCTCGTATGAAAACATTTATCCAACATTTATTATCAGAGGCTCAATGTAAAGAAGAGTGAAAACAACATTTTCATAGAATATAAGCCCCTCGGGCAAAGTATCACTCACAATAAAGCCTCTCAGGCAAGACTCTTAGCCAGTCGTGACTCCACTGTCAGTATCTCATGCTGTCACATAACACTCGTACTCAGTAAGTACCATGAACACACACAACTGCTGCGGCGGGCAGCCCGCTCCACTACATTTAAACATACATATATAATTACACTGCTGCGGCGTGAAGCCCGATCTATATTTATAACATATATTGCTGCGGCGTGCAGCTCGATCCATATAATAGTTGACTGCGCTCACTAGGGGTGTACAGACTCCTGGAGGGGTTCTTCAGCAGAAGCGCTATATCTGTTGTGGCGTGCAAGCCGATCCAATATGTATATTGATGCAGCGTGTAGCCCGATACATATGTAACATATATTGTTGCATCGTGCAGCCCGATCCCTATATATATAATCTATATTGTTGCGGCGTGTAGCCCGAGGCACATATAATATATATCATATATATTGTTGCGGCGTGCAACCCGTCCCATAACTATCCCCCCATACTCGGCGCTCGGCCTAACACATATATACTGTTGCGGCGTGCAGCCCGATCCATGGCTATCCTCACATACTCAGCTCTTGGCCTGACTCTGTCACCCTCACAAACCACTTGGGCAATTCATCTCGACTCACTAGACTCAGCCCAAAATACTTTTCAGAGTTTTCAGAGCAGTGTGATAAAAGTGAAAATAACAACAAGTAGGAAACAATGACTGGGTTCACAATTTACTAACATGATAGTGGTAGAATAGTTTAAAAGTACACCCTGAGGGTCTAAACTGGTCGGCTCAAGGCCCCAAACATGGCTCACAGCGCATAAACAAGTATAAACTTCTGAAAGACAGGATGTCGTAAGGTTCCAAATCGTATACGCGACTTAATAGTCGCTACGGGGCGGACCAAGTCACAATCCCTATCGATGCACGCCCCCACGCTCATCACCTAGTATGTGTGTCACCTCATTTATCAACACAATAACAAATAACAGTGTGTCATACCCTCATGTTTAGAGTTATAATCGTTACTTACGTCAAACAACCAAAAGCTACTCCACGATGCGCTTGCCCCTCGAATTGGCTCCAAATCTAACCAAAATCAGATTAACACAATCAATATACGCTAACGGAACAAAACCCAATCGAAAGACATAAATTTTAACATAATTCTCGAAATTCAGCCATAACTGAGCCCCACGCCCACGTCTCGGAATTCAATAACATTTACATCAATAGAATCCTCATCCTCACCAAAAGAATTTACAATCTTCCTCCTTTCCCAACTTTTCCACTTCAATTCTTCAAATTACAAGCCTAATCCGAAACAAAATAGCATAGAAACGAGTTATATAGTCTGGGAACATACCTCCACTGAAGATCATCGAAGACCTTCTTCAATTTGCTCTCAAATAAACTCCACCCACATGCAACAATGGAAGAATAACCAAAAATTCACGTAGGCATTATTTTATATTGTTCTTCCCAGTTAATCCGCACCTGCAGACCTTTCCTCGCACCTGCGGTCTCAGGTGCGCACCTGCGAAAACCCACTAACAGTCCAATTCTCGCACCTGTGGTCCCTTTTCCGCACCTTCGGCTTCGCATGCGCGACAACTCTTCGCACATGCGGACCCCTCCTGTCTAGCCTCTTTTCGCACCTACGCCTGGACCTTCGCACCTGCGGGCACACCAGCAGCTATTAGCTGCAAATTTCCCAAGTTCAAACCTCTGCCAACCATCCGAAATCAATCTCAAGCCATTCAGGGTCCCAACCAAACATACCAACACACCCCATATTATCATTCAAACTTAGTCGATCCTTCGAAACCCCAAAAAAAACATGAAAACACAAAAACTACCTCAAATTCAAGCATATGAACGTTGAAACTTCCAAATTTCGCCAACGATGCTGAAACTAACGAAAACACGTCTAATTGACCTGAAATTTGCACACTTACCCAAATTGACATTAAGAACCTTCCGAACACACTCCTAATTCCCAAATCACCTAACGAAGCTATCCAAACCATAAAATCCGCATTCCGGGGTCATTTACCAATTACTAAACTCTCAGTTTGACTTTTCAACTATTCGTCAACTTTAAAAGGCAAAGTGCCTATGTTCTGACCACGATCACTCCGAACTCAATCTATCCGACCCAACACAACATAAACATGCTAAGAAATATATTATAAAGCAGAAATGAGGGAAACATGGCTAGTCACCCGAAACGACCGACGATATCTGTCCCGCATCTCCCGCTCGGTCTCCTATGTGGCATCCTCCTCCGGTTGTCCTCTCCACTGAAGCTATATCCTTAGACCTCTGCTTCCTGACCTGATGACCTAAAGTAGCCACTGGCTCTACCTCATATGACATATCACCCTCGAGTTGAACCGTGCTGAAGTCCAAGACATGAGACGGGTCACCAACATACTTCTGGAGCATTGAAAATATGGAACACCAGATGAATACTCGATAATTTGGGAGGCAAGGCAAGTGTATAAGCACCTCCCCAACCCTCTGAAGCACCTCAAAACGCCTAATAAATTGGGGACTCAGCTTTCCCCTCTTCTCAAACCTTATAACACCCTTCAGTGGTGACATATTTAGCAGTACCTTCTCCCCAACCATGAAAGACACATCTCGGACCTTCCCGTCTGCATTACTCTTCTGCCTAGAATGTGCCGTGTGAAGCCGCTCCTGAAGCAATTTCATATTACCCAACGCATCCTAAACCAAGTCTGTGTCGAGTAGCCTAGCCTCGCCCGGCTCAAACCAACCAACCAAAGATCTGCACCTCATACCATATGAAGCCTTATACGGAGCCATCTGGATACTCACCTGATAACTATTATTATATGCAAACTCCGCGAGTTGTAGAAACTCGTCCCATGACACATTCACGCAACATATCCTCCAAGATATGAATACTACGCTCCGACTGGCCGTCGCTCTCAGGATGAAACGCAGTGCTCAACTCGACCTGAGTACCCAACTCTCTTTGTACGCCTCTCCAAAACTGAGATGTGAACTGAGTTCTGTCATAAATGATAGAAACTGTAACCCCATGCAATCGGACAATCTCCCGGATATAAATCTCAGCTAACTGCTTTGATGAATAAGTAGTACCAACAGAAATGAAGTGCACAGACTTGGTCAGCCGATCCACAATAACCCATATAGCATCGAACCTCCTCGAAGTGCGTGGGAGCCCATCTACAAAGTCCATGCTTATTCGCTCCCACTTCCACTCCGGAATATCAAATCTTTGAAGAGGTCCACCTGGCCTCTGGTGCTCATACTTGACACCGAGCCACAAACTCAAGAATATCTTTGTTCATCCGCATTCACCAATAATGCTGTCTCAGACCCTGATACATTTTCGCAGCACCCCGATGGATGGAATACCGCGAACTGTGGTCCTCAGCTAGAATTAAATCTCGAAACCCATCCACATTGGGATAGGAGATCCAGCCCTGCATCCTCATGACCCCATCATCACCAATAACTACATCCCTGGCATCACCGCGATGGACCCTGTCCCGAAGAACAAGCAGATGTGGATCATCATATTGGCATGCTATAATCTGATCATAAAGAGAAGACTTGGAAGCTACACGTGCCAATAACCTCGGAGGCTATGATAGATCCAATCTCACCAACTGACCTGCTAAAGCCTGAAAATCAAGTGCTAAAGGTCGCTCTACTACTGGAAGGTAGTAAAGTAAGGGTGTAATTGTGATAAATGCTAAGAGGATGATGTTTAGACCTTTTATTGTGTAATGATTTAGAGAACAAGTATTTCATGAACTGCACGTGATTCGAATACCCCCATAAGATGAATCACATTGGGCTGCTATGAAATACAGTTATTGCATTATAGTAACGTCCCTAAGTGGATCAGGAAAATCACTTCAGATGTTCCCCGATGAGACGTGAGCCCTAGTGATGATATATTACATAAGAGATTTTAAATTATCAGTGGTAGATTACAGATCAATATGAAGGTGAATCAACAATGAATGGATAAAAGTTACAAAGTATGAGATAAGATTATGCTGTCATTATTAAGATGGACGGTAATAAGGAAGCATTAAATGGGTTAGATTTATAGATATAGGATAAGCAGTAAGAGAAAATCCTGGAGTTGGGTGGCATGTCTCCATAATAATAAACCGGAGTAAGAGTTATGGTATAATATGACCTAACTAGTAGTGGTGAATCCATAAGCATAGATAACTGAGGCTATGAACACAGATATAGCAATAGTCGTAAGTTCAACAAAATACCAAACAAAGAACTTTAGTACACCTATAGATGCCCAGAGGGACAGCATGTCATAGTACAATATATCTTCACCAATTGAATCATAAAGATAGGTTAAAAGCTAACAAGAAATAAAAAAGTAGATAAAAGTCACATTGGCGCACATTCAAGGTTAGAATTGTCTAGGCTGCATGAAAAAAGGTGGAAATAGTTACGACATTGAAAGGAGTTCTACCACAAGTCGTGGTGTGAGAAAGAGACCTAAAGGGGGGAATGTTCTATCCTTTGGATTTATTCACCGAACAACTCCCTATATGCCAAAGACAATATCAAATTATTCGTAAGAGTTATAACTTAAGATATGGAAAAAGTGCATTAGTCAACATTCGAGGACGAATGTTCCAATGGGGGGAATGGTGTTACACCCTATGGTTTCGTACGTGAGAGTACATCGTAAGTCAATTGATGTAAGCTCAGGAATAAGATTATATTTGATGGAATATAAAGTAAGTTAATCATGTTACATTGGAGGTTACAAATATTTAATATCAGGAATAACAACTACCAAGAGGGTTGGAAAGCTTAGAAGCTAAACCAATTGAAGAAAAAAAGTTTCGTCGAAAGTCGACGAGTTTGGAATGTTACAACATGTACTTTTGGGTGAGACTACGGTTCATTACATGATAAGGAGGTTATGCTATTAGTTAATTTTAATCGTATGATAGTTGTGTTTTGTTCTACATTTTGAAGTCAAGCAAGTTGTGGAACAAAAGTCGGCAAATGTCTTTACAGGTTACACTCATATGTGCTTAAATTTAGTTCAAATGTAACTGTGATTTTCTCCCAATATACTTGAAGTTATTGGATGATCTACCAAATAAATTTAATATCTATGAGTCCAGCTTCCAATGCATTAAACTGTTCATCGATATGATGTGGGAGTAGAGAGATATTCAAAGTTTCGTGAGACGTATAATATGAGGTGTTATTGGGACATATAATATAGAAATTTCAAGGTATTTGAATATAATTTCCAATGCTCTAAACCGTTCAATCATACGACACCAGGATAAAATGATATAAGTGGCATAAGATGGACCAATCCTAGGTTGCCAAGCTAGCACCGCTTTGACTTTTCCAAACTTGATATATATAAACCTTAGGTCGGCTTTCTCTTTATTAATAATCGTAAAACGACCATAGAACACCCATAAACATAAACTCAAGCTATCTTCTAGGGTTTCAAAGAAGATTATCATTCCGGGAAAGAAATCGAGAAGCAATAACATCAAAATGATCCCTACGACGTAAGTGTCATTATACCGCCTCTCCTTTTTCTTTGTAGTTAGAGTTTTGGAAGGTACTTCATAGTTACGAAAAGTCTAATATCTGTATTTAAGTGTTTGAATATCAGGGAAGATTGATAAATATGTTTCGTAATAGTTAGAACTCACGGGACGGTGATTGGAAGCCGTGAGTTCGAGTTATTTGACTTGTAGAGGACTGTTTTGTGTTGTTGTTGGGATGCGTTTTTGACTAATTTTTTGTGGAGTTTTGGAGGAGGAAGAGTTTTGAGAAACACCATATATATGTATGGTTGTGAGCTGGTCGTTCGTTGTAACAGTTACGGGTCATTTGACACGACTACGGTGGTCGTCTTATGTGTGAACTGATTAGGTTGTGTGTGGACTGTTTTGGGAGGCTCAATATAATAATTATTGATGTTTTTTGGGCTGTTTTGTGATCTTTTTTTACTTTTGTGAATTCATATAAATAGGGAAGTTGCTTTCCATTTCATCGTAAAATAGGTTGTGGTCGATACCTAATAGTTATGACACTTAAACGATAACGATAGTGTCGTTTCTCTTACTGTAGATTAAGGAGTTGTGAAATTTGCGTAGCTTGAGGTTGGGGCACTATATACAAGGTATGTGAGGCTATCCTTTTCCTTCTTTTGCACGAATCCGATTGAACATAATGCAATGAACGAGCTTCCAAACATACTATACTCTTAGAAGCTAGCAGTACTTACATTGTTTCCCTTATTATGGAACAATTGATGTTGAGGTTTCTTCTCTTATTCTTATGTTATCAATGTTGTTGGTACTTCCTGATTCTTATAATATTCTAGATGAAGAGTTAGCCCTAATGATGTGTGCGGAGAATATCGACCTTACGTCGCTCTGAAATGTTCAGAACATGATTCCAATGAGTCGTGCATGCATTATATATATATATATATATATATATATATATATATATATATATATATATATATA
>MDKJ01220071.1:0-17169 GCA_005239525.1 Nicotiana knightiana | reverse complement strand
AAGGATGGGTCGCTTCGGATGTGTATTGATTATCGGCAGCTCAACAAAGTCACTATCAAAAACAAGTATCCACTGCCTCGGATAGATGATTTGTTCGACCAATTGTAGGGTGCGAGCTTCTTCTCAAAAATTGATATACGGTCGGGATATCACCAGTTGAAGATCAGAGAGCAAGATATTCCTAAGACCTCCTTCAGAACTCGTTATGGCCTTTTGAATTCTTGGTAATGTCCTTTGGACTGACCAATGATCCAGCGGCTTGCATGGATCTTATGAATCGGGTTTTCAAACCGTTTTTGGACTCCTTCGTGATTGTTTTTGTTGATGACATCCTTGTCTACTCGCGCAGTCAGGGGGACCATGCCAATCACCTCAGGGCAGTTCTGCAGACTCTTCTTCAGCACCAATTGTATGCCAAGTTTTCAAAATGTGAATTTTGGTTGGAGTCATTCACATTTTTTGGGTCATGTTGTTTCCAGAGAAGGATTAAGGTTGACCCCCAGAAGATCACAGCAGTGAAGGATTGACCTAGACCGACTGCCCCGACAGTGATTCGCAGTTTCTTGGGTCTAGCTGGGTATTATCAGAGGTTTTCAGAGGGATTTTCTACCCTCGCCTCCTCATTGACTAAATTTACACATAAGGCAACTAAGTTCCAACGGTCCGATGCTTGCGAGAAGAGCTTTCATTAATTGAAATCAAGATTGACTTCAGCATCGGTGTTAACTTTTCCAGAAGGCACGGAAGGATTTGTGGTTTATTGCGATACTTCAAGGGTTGGTTTGGGATGTGTGTTGATGAAGCACAGGAAGGTTATAGCCTATGCTTCCAGGCAACTCAAGAATCACGAGAAGAATTATCCGACGCATGATTTAGAACTCGCAGCAGTTGTGTTTGCATTAAAATGCTGGCGGCATTATTTGTATGGGGACCATGTGGACGTGTTCTCAGACAACAAGAGTCTCCAATATTTGTTCAGGCAGAAGGAGTTAAATTTAAGGCAGCGGCGATGGTTAGAATTGCTTAAGGATTATGATATGAACATTCTGTACCATCTAGGGAAAGCAAATGTAGTGGTCGACGCTCTCAGTCGAATGTCTATGGATAGTCTGGCTCATTTGGAGGAAGATCGGAGGCCGTTGGCTCAGCAGGTTTGTCAGTTGGCTAGTCTGGGGGTCTGTCTCTCGACCTCAGACGAGAGGAAAGTCATGGTGCCTAATGGGGAAGAATCATCACTTGTAGCGGAAGTCAAGGAGAAGCAGTTTATGGATCCAGCATTGGTGCAATTGAAGGAGGCAGTTTTGAATAGCAAGGTTTCGGCATTTTCGCTCGGGAGAGATGATGGTGTTTTGCAGTGCCAGGGAAGGTTATGTGTTCCCGATGTGGATAATCTTCGGGAGAGGGTGATGGAGGAAGCTCTCAATTCCAGGTATTCCGTGCACCCAGGTTCAACGAAAATGTATCAAGATCTCCGAGAAATTTATTGGTGGAGCGGTATGAAAAGAGGTGTGGCGGACTTTGTATCTAAATGTCCGAATTGTCAGCAGGTGAAGGCCGAGCATCAGAGGCCTGGTGGGTTAACTCAGCTTATGGAAATTCCAATGTGGAAATGGGAAATGATCAACATGGATTTAGTGGTAAGGTTACCTCGCACTCAGCGTAAGTTCGACTCGATTTGGGTAATAGTAGATCGACTCACGAAATCAGCTCACTTCTTGCCGGTCAAGTCCACCGATAGTGTAGAGCAGTATGCTCAGTTGTATACCAAGGAAATAATCAGGCTTCATGGTACTCCAGTTTCTATTATTTCAGACCGAGGAGCCCAATTCACAGCTAATTTTTGGAGGAAACTTCAGCAAGGTTTGGGTACTCAGGTAAATCTCAGCACAGCTTTCCACCCGCAGACTGATGGTCAGGCAAAGCGGACTATTCAGACGCTTGAAGATATGTTACGGGCTTGTGTATTGGACTTCAAGGGTAGTTGAGATGATCATTTACCACTAATCTAATTTGCTTACAATAATAGCTTTCACGCTAGTATTCAGATGGCCCCATTTGAGGCATTGTACGGAAGGAGGTGTAGATCTCCGATTGGGTGGTTCTAAGTTGGTAAAGCAGAGTTGTTAGGGCCAGATCTTGTGCACCATGCATTGGAAAAATTCAGAGTCATTCGGGAGAGGATGAAATCCGCTCAGAGCCGTCAAAAATCCTATGCGGACGTTCGTCGAAGAGAATTAGAATTCCAAGTTGATGATTGGGTATTCTTGAAAATATCTCCCATGAAGGGAGTGATGCGGTTTGGGAAGAAAGGTAAATTGAGCCCAAGGTATGTCGGGCCATATCGGATTGCTCAAAAGATAGGACAAGTGGCTTATAGGTTGGAATTACCCCCTGAATTGTCATCAGTGCACCCGGTGTTCCACGTGTCCATATTGAAGAAAGTGGTTGGAGATCCATCAGCCATCATGTCAGTTGAGACCATTGAGGTTAATGAAGAATTATCGTATGAGGAGGTTCCGGTTGCTATTCTTGATAGACAAGTTCATAGATTGAGGAACAAAGAAATTGCTTCAGTTAAAGTATTGTGGCAAAGTTAGCGCGTTGAGGAAGCCACGTGGGAGGCAGAAAATGAGATGAAAGAAAGATATCCCCACATATTTGAACAAGTCTAGTAGTGATGTCAGAACCCTCTCCTCTAAGCAAAATTATACTTTACGTTTGGTTCTGTGAAAAAGCACCCCCATCTTCCCCTAGTTGCCTTATTGCTGTAATTTCCCAATGTGTGGTAAAACCGGACTCGCTATTCTATTTGGGGTAGTGTGCAACCCTTGAGGTAAATGAACGTTTTGTGAAACATATGTGCTAGGCAAGTGATTAATGGTAGAATAGGTTGGTAGTAATTAATTGAAAGGAGTATAGTATATTGAAGTGATTGGGTTGTATGGGACTCATTAAAACGACCAAGTATGTGCAATGTGAACCGTGAACAAACTTGTGGTATAAGAAGAAAGAACTATGTGTAGTTGACAAAATGATTGAATGTCTGCAAATTGTTGTAGTAACAACGTTGTGTGTGAGTTATTGGGTGCTTAAAAATGTGTAATGGTGCTTGGAAATTTGTTTCGGGGGCTCTCTAGCAGGTAGATAGATCTAATTACAAAGGGAACTCTGGCGAAATTTTTATGAAAGATCAGAGTTGTGAAAATCTGGAAGTTGCATATCATGCTTTCAAAACGAAATGATTTCCAAAACCCTCATTCGAGGACGAATGATTTTAAGGGGGGGAGGATGTAAGGCCCCATAAAATTTTCTTGTTTAAAAATAATGCCGAACAAGTCCCCGAGTTGTTTTATTGTGGGAATCTTTGAAACAGACCTGAATAGAGTAAAAAGTACCCCAGACTTAAAGAATATAATTTTCCAGAAAGTAGGTGTTATGCAACGCACAGCGTGTATGCGGACCGCATAATGGTCGCATACCTAGGTAGAATACGTCCCCATTTGAAGTCAACTATGCGGTCCAGTATGCGATCGCATAACGTGTATGCGGACCGCACAATTGGTCGTACACATGGGCAGTGTGTTCTGGATTTTTGGCCCATCTTGAGGGCCATTGTGCGGTCAGATCCGCAAACCAAATGTCGGGAATGTAATCGCATTCCTGACTGCATTTGTGTCAGGTCCTATTTTTCTAATTTTTAAAACCCGACCCCAGTTCATTAAAACACCCCTCCCCTTCATTTTTAACCATTTTCTGAACAAAATTAGAGAGAGGGCAGAGAGAGTTCTTGAGGGAGAAAGCTTCATCTTTACCAATTGGATTTTCAAAGTCACTCAGGCCTGGAAATTTCGAGTAATCATCTTCTTCATCATTCTAACAGGTAAGAATCCCCAAATCCTTTTCATTAGTTTTCTAATTTTAAACAAAAAGGGGACTCTCATGAATTGATTTTTGAAAATATAAGTTTATACCTTGCATGCATGATCATTAATGTCCATAATCTAGTAAGAGGAAGCGGGTTGGGGTAAAGTTCGCAAATAAGGGGTTGGCAATTTAAAAGGGGGGAGTCACATAGCAGTTGATAAATGCTTAAAAAAGTTCAAATTGTATGCATGATTTCCAATTCTTAGTTGAATATGTTTAATTGTGATCTAGATTGACGGTACTAGTCGGTCCGGTGATTTGTGAGTAAAAGTTAAGAAGGAATTTTGACCCCAGGTATGTATGACTAACTTTAACCTTCGTAGAATCCTCTTGTTGGGTCCGAGTATTTGGTATGTGTACCTTGTTTGGAAATATGTGAATTGATTGTTAAAACGTGTTGAGGCGTGAGATTCTATTCTCAGATTTTCCTAGTTGATTGTCATACTACTATGCTATATGAAGTTGTGAAAGGTGTTTGATGTGTAATGAACGAAACATTGATAATGTGCTCAAATGTGGGAATGTGTAAAATAATTGAAAGCCATACGTGGAAAGTAATGAAAAGGAGTATTGTGAAACAATGTGACTGAATTAAGCGATTGTGGCAACACCGGTGTTCATGAAATTACTACTTGATAAGAGTTATGGTGCCTTGGGCCCAAATAAATAAGTCGTTGATATGAATTTTTATTCTTTGAAATGGTGATTCTTGTGATGAAATTGTTTGTGATTGTGCTGTGAATTAAAATTGTTAGGCAGGGTCGGGTTGCGCGCGCAACATGAAGGAATAAGGTTGATGGGTTGTGGTGATAAGGGTGGCCGAGGTAATAAGGATGGAATGTGATCGTTATCACTACTGAAATGAAAATCTATGAGCTCTTGAATATGATTATGTTGAAAGGGAAAAAGGAGAGATTGTGCATCTTGTTTTATTTTGGTTGTTTCCTTCCACGTGCATTGATTAATTGGTTCTATTGTTGTTCCTTAATTGTGTATTGCTTGATTGTACTTAGGATAAAGTTTGTTTATACATACTAGTACTATTCCTATGTATTAACATCCCTTTTGCCGGGGGCGATACATCTTTTATATGGATGTAGGTGGGTCCATAGCAGGTTGTACAGCTCGCCGTTAGTGGTGTCGTCTCCTCATCCTTTTCGGCTGTGCTGGTGAGCCCCACTTCCTCTCGGGGCCATGTGTAGTTCAGGCCTTCTACTTTTTGAGTGTATTATGTAATGTAGGTATAGCCGGGGCCTTGTTGCTGGAAATTATTGAATAAGCTCCTAGTACTCTAAGAGACTCCGTAGACACTATATGGGCGTATATGTATATGTATATTTTGGGCAGTGGTTGTATGTAATTGTAATCGTAGTCCGTATCGGGAAGTGGCGTATGTAATATGTATAAATTGGACTTAATGTGGTATTCACGCACTTTTAAGCTTATCTCACCATTTCACATAAATAATGAATGTTATAAACACGGGGAAACGCGTTGGGTGGGAAAGGAAAATCAGGTTCGCTTGACTGGGGATCACCAGGTCGAGTGCCGGTCTCGTCCGTCGATTTTGGGGCGTGACAAACTTGGTATCAGAGCCTAAGGTTTTGAAAGTGTCCTAGGATGTCTCGGAGCCATGTCTAGTAGAGCCCTTCTTATCGGTGTGTTGTCGACCACATCTATAAATTGGGGGCTACATGGACATTTAGGAAACACCCTTTTTATTGTTACTCTGTATCGTGCGGTGAAGTGGAAAATGAGAATATTCTTGCCTAACACGTGCTCTGTTCCAAAATTTTCAGTGATGGCACAAAGGAAGAGAGCTCGACTCGGACTAGAGGCCAATGCCGCCCCAAGGGTGGCCGTAAATTCTATACCTGATGGTGCGGGTTGGAGCGAATCCCCGACCTTAAATCCATCTGGCCTATCTGTTCCAGATCAGAGTGTTCCTATTCCTGCTGTGGCGGAGGGTGCTACAACCGCTCCCGCCGATATTCCTGATCCTTCCTCTGTTCCAGCTCCAGGTCCCGGTACTTTCGATGGGGACCTCAGGGGAGCTATTCATATGTTGACCCAGTTAGTGGCCGCTCAGGCCAAAAGATCTCATGCTACCCCTGCATCCTCTAGCGAACAGGGAGATTCCGCCGGTTCCAAAGTCAACCAGTTTTTGAGGTTGGCCCCACCAGAGTTCTCAGGTATTGATCCAGAGGCTGATCCGCAGGACTTTCTAGATGAAATGTACAAGACGCTTCGAGTTATAAAGGACACAGAGATAGAGAGGGTTGAGTTAGCATCTTTTAGGCTGAGGGGAGCAGCGTACTCCTGGTTCAAGATGTGGGAGGATTCCCGTGGGGAGGGAAGTCCTCCAGCGAGATAGGTTAAGTTCGTTGATTCTTTTATGGATCACTTCTTGCCTGCCGAGACTATGGCAGCCCGTGCTACGGAGTTTGAGGTTCTCAAGAAGCGTAATATGAGCGTGTGGGAGTACCACATGGTGTTCGTGAGGTTGTCCAAGTACGCTCCTCAATTGGAATTGACTATGGATGCCAGAGTTCCACGGTTTGTTCAGGGCCTCAGTCCCTTGGTTGTGAATGAAGCTGCTATAGCTGCCTTGCACTCAAACATGAATTATGGTAAAATAGTGGGATTCGCCCAGGCCATGGAGGCTAGAAAATTGAAGATAAAGTCGGAGAGGGAGAGTATTAGCAGGGCCCGGTCAGCGGGCCACTTAGGGAGTTCAGTTGGAGGAGGGAGACCGGTTCAGGGAGAGGGCCATCAGGGCTGTCCCAGTCTTATGCTCAGTCCTCATCCAGTGCACCGCCATCAGTGCCTCGTTATCAGCAGAGCAGTCACTGGGGGCCAAGATCAGGAAGCAGGAGACCCCATCAGTCCGGTCGTCCAGGAGGGCGGTTCCAGTAGTAGAGGAGGGCTCTGTGCCCTAAGTGTGGGAGGTTCCATACCGAGTCTTATTACCTGGATATCCCCATATGCTACGGGTGTGGGGTGAGGGGTCATATTCAGCGGGATTGTCGTGCGCCCAGTCAGGGCATGGGTAGTGGTTTTGCTCAGCCGTCTGGTTCTTCAGTCACCGCATCTTCAGTATGACCCCCAGCTCCAGCAAGGAGTGGTGCAGTTAGAAGTGGGGCTCGTGGTAGAGGTGGACCCAGCCGGTTCTACGCTTTGAGTGGTCTCCAGAGTGCGGAGCAATCCCCAGATGTTGTTACAGGTATTCTGACAGTCCAAACCCTTGATTGTTATGCTCTTATTGACCTGGGGTCCTCCTTGTCCTATGTTACCCCATTTATTGCTTCAAGTTTTGGGATAGAACCCGAACAGCTTCATGAGCCGTTCTCTGTGTCGACTCCGGTTGGTGATTCCATTACAGTCGCGCGAGTCTAAAGGAATTGTGTTATCACGGTGTGTGGTCAAGATACCACGGCCGATCTTATCGAACTTGGGATGGTAGATTTCGATGTTATCATGGGGATAGATTGGCTTTACTCGTGCTTTGCCGAACTCGACTGTCGAACCAGAATTATGAGACTAGAGTTTCCTAAGGAGTCAGTTATTGAGTGGAAAGGGAATGGTGTGGTGATGAAGGGTAGGTTTATTTCCTACCTTAAGGCCTCGAATATGATTAGAAAGGGGTGTATTTATCACTTGGTCCGGGTTGCGAACACCGCTTCAGAAGTACCTGCCCCCGAGTCCATTCCAGTCGTGAACGGGATTTCTTAAGGTGTCTACGGAAGAGCTTCCAAGGATTCCGCCAGATAGGGAGATTGATTTCGGGATTGATGTATTACCAGATACGCAGCCAATATCCATTCCACCGTATAGAATGGCGCCAGCAGAGTTGAGGGAGTTAAATGAGCAGTTGAAAGACTTATTAGAGAAGGGGTTCATTCGGCCAAGTGTGTCGCCGTGGGGCGTTCCGGTTCTTTTTGTTAGGAAGAAGGATGGGTCGCTTCAGATGTGTATTGATAATCGGCAGCTCAACAAAGTCACTATCAAAAACAAGTATCCACTGCCTCGGATAGATGATTTGTTCGAACAATGCAGGGTGCGAGCTTCTTCTCCAAAATTGATTTACGGTCGGGATATCACCAATTGAAGATCAGAGAGCAGGATAATCCTAAGACCGCCTTCAAAACTCGTTATGGCCATTTTGAATTCTTGGTAATTTCCTTTGGACTGACCAATGCTCCAGCGGCTTTCATGGATCTTATGAATCGGGTTTTCAAACCGTTTCTGGACTCCTTCGTGATTGTTTTTATTGATGACATCCTTGTCTACTCGCGCAGTCGGGGGGACCATGCTAATCACCTCAGAGCAGTTCTGCAGACTCTTCATCAACACCAATTGAATGCCAAGTTTTCAAAATGTGAATTTTGGTTGGAGTCAGTCACATTTTTTGGGTCATGTTGTTTCCAGAGAAGGGATTAAGGTTGACCCCCAGAAAATCACAGCAATGAAGTATTGGCCTAGACCGACGACCCCGACAGAGATTCGCAGTTTCTTGGGTCTAGCCGGGTATTATCGGAGGTTTGTGGAGGGGTTCTCTACCCTCGCCTCCCCATTGACTAAATTGACGCAGAAGGCAACTAAGTTCCAATGGTCCGATGCTTTCAAGAAGAGCTTTCAGGAATTGAAATCAAGATTGACTTCAGCACCGATGTTAACATTGCCAGAAGGCACAGAGGGATTTGTGGTTTTTTGCGATACTTCAAGGGTTGGTTTGGGATGTGTGTTGATACAACACGGGAAGGTTATATCCTATGCTTCCAGGCAACTCAAGAATCACGAGAAGAATTATCCGACGCAGGATTTAGAACTCGCAGCAGTTGTGTTTGCATTAAAAATCTGGCGGCATTATTTGCATAGGGTCCGTGTAGACGTGTTCTCAGACCACAAGAGTCTCCAATATTTGTTCAGGCAGAAGGAGTTAAATTTAAGGCAGTGGTGATGGTTATAATTGCTTAAGGATTATGATATGAACATTCTGTACCATCCAGGGAAAGCAAATGTAGTGGCTGACGCTCTCAGTCGAAAGTTTATGGGTAGTCTGGCTCATTTGGAGGAATATCGCAGGCTGTTGGCTCGGGAGGTTTGTCAGTTGGCTAGTCTAGGGGTCTGTCTCTCGACCTCAGACAAGGGGAAGGTCATGGTGCATAATGTGGCAGAATCATCACTTGTAGCGGAAGTTAAGGTGAAGCAGTTTATGGATCCAGCATTGGCGCAATTGAAGGAGGCAGTTTTGAATAGCAAGGTTTCGGCATTATCGCTCGGGAGAAATGTTATGTGTTCCCAATGTGGATAATCTTCAGGAGAGGGTGATGGCGGAAGCTCAAAATTCCAGGTATTCCGTGCACCCAGGTTCCACGAAAATGTATCAAGATCTCCGGGAAATTTATTGGTGGAGCGGTATGAAAAGAGGTGTGGCGGACTTTGTATCTAAATGTCTGAATTGTCAGCAGGTGAAGGCCGAGTATCAGAGGCCGGGTGGGTTAACTCAGCTTATGGAAATTCCAATGGGGAAATGGGAAATGATCATCATGGATTTAGTGGTAGGGTTACCTCGCACTCAGCGTAAGTTCGACTCGATTTGGGTAATAGTGGACTGACTCACGAAATCAGCTCACTTCTTGCCAGTCAAGTCCACCAATACTGCAAAACAGTACGCTCAGTAGTATACTAAGGAAATAATAAGGCTTCATGGTACTCCTGTTTCTATTATTTCACACCGGGGAGCCAAGTTCACAGCTAATTTTTGGAGGAAACTTCAACAAGGTTTGGGTACTCAGGTAAATCTCAGCATAGCTTTCCACCCGCAGACTGATGGTTAGGCAGAGCGCACTATTCAGACGCTTGAAGATATGTTAAGGGCTTGTGTATTGGACTTCAAGGGTAGTTGGGATGATCATTTACCGCTTATCGAATTTGCTTACAATAAAAGCTTTCACGCTAGTATTCAGATGGCCCCATTTGAGGCATTGTACGGAAGGAGGTGTAGATCTCCGATTGGGTGGTTCGAGGTTGGTGAAGCAGAGTTGTTAGGGCCAGATCTTGTGCACCAGGCATTGGAAAAAGTCAGAGTCATTCGGAAGAGGATGAAAACCGCTCAAAGCCATCAAAAATCCTATGCGGACGTTCGTCGAAGAGAATTGGAATTCCAAGTTGATGATTGGGTATTCTTGAAAGTATCTCCCATGAAGGGAGTGACGCGGTTTGGGAAGAAAGGGAAATTGAGCCCAAGGTATGTCGAGCCATATCGGATTGCTCAAAGGATAGGACAAGTGGCTTATAGGTTTGAATTACCCCCTGAATTGTCATCAGTGCACCCGGTGTTCCATGTGTCCATGTTGAATAAAGTGGTTGGAGATCCATCAGCCATCGTGCCAGTTGAGACCATTGAGGTTAGTAAAGAATTATCGTATGAGGAGGTTCCGGTTGCTATTCTTGATAGACAAGTCCGTAGATTGAGGAACAAAGAAATTGCTTCAGTTAAAGAATTATGGCGAAGTCAACGCGTTGAGGAAGCCACGTGGGAGGCGGAAAATGAGATGAAAGAAAGATATCCCCACTTATTTGAACAAGTCTAGTAGTGATGTTAGAACCCTCTCCTCTAAGCAACATTATACTTTACGTTCGGTTCTGTGCAAAAGCACCCCATCTTCCCCTAGTTGCCTTATTGCTGTAATTTCCCAATGTGTGCTAAAACCGGACTCGCTGTTCTATTTGGGGTAGTGTGCAACCCTTGAGGTAAATGAACGTTTTGTGAAACATATGTGTTAGGCAAGTGATTAATGGTATAATAGGTTGGTAGTAATTAATTGAAATGAATATAGTATATTGAAGTGATTGGGTTGTATGGGACTCATTAAAATGACCAAGTATGTGCAATGTGAACCATGAACAAACTTGTGGTATAAGAAGAAAGAACTATGTGTAGTTGACAAAATGATTGAATGTCTGCAAATTGTTGGAGTAACAACATTGTGTGTGAGTTATTGGGTGATTAAAACTGTGTAATGGTGCTTGGAAATATGTTTCAGGGGCTCTCTGGCAGGTAGATAGATCTAATTACAAAGGGAACTCTGGCGAAATTTTTCTGAAAGATCGGAGTTGTGAAAATCTGGAAGTTGCATATCATGCTTTCAAAACGAAATGATTTTCAAAGCCCTCATTCGAGGACGAATGATTTTAAGGGGGGGAGAATGTAAGGACCCATAAAATTTTCTTGTTTAAAAATAATGCCGAACAAGTCCCCGAGTTGTTTTATTGTGGGACTCTTTGAAACAGACCTGAATTGAGTAAAAAGTACCCCCAAACTTAAAGAATATAATTTTCCAGAAAGTATGTGTTATGCGACGCACTATGCAATCGCAAAGCGTGTAAGCGGACCGCATAATGGTCGCATACCTAGGCAGAATACTGTCCCATTTGAAGTCAACTATTCGGTCCAGTATGCGATCGCATAACGTGTATGCGGACCGCACAATTGGTCGCACACCTGGGCAGTGTGTTTTGGATTTTTGGCCCATCTTGAGGGCCATTGTACGGTCAGATCCGCGAACCGCATGTCAGGAATGTGATCGCATTCCTGACCGCATTCTTGTGTCGGGTCCTATTTTTTTAATTTTTAAAACCCGACCCCAGTTCATTAAAACACCCCTCCCCTTCATTTTTAACCATTTTCTGAACAAAATTAGAGAGAGGGGAGAGAGGGTTCTTGAGGGAGAAAGATTCTTCTTTACCAATTGGATTTTGAAAGTCACTCAGGCCTGGAAATTTCAAGTAATCATCTTCTTCTTCATTCTAACAGGTAAGAATCCCCAAACCCTTTTCATTAGTTTTCTGATTTTAAACAAAAGGGGGACTCTCATGAATTGATTCTTGATAATATAAGTTTATACCTTGCATTCATGATCATTAATGTCCATAATCTAGTAAGAGGAAGCGGGTTGGGGTAAAGTTCGCAAATAAGGGGTTGGCAATTTAAAAGCAGGGAGTCACATAGCAGTTGATAAATGCTTAAAAAGAGTTCAAATTGTATGCATGGTTTCCAATTCTGAATTGAATATGTTTAATTGTGAACTAGATTGACAGTACTAGTCGGTCAGGTTATTTGTGAGTAAAAGTTAAAAAGAAATTTCGACCCCAGGTATGTATGACTAACTTTAACCTTCGTAGAATCCTCTTGTTGGCTCCGAGTATTTGGTATGTGTACCTTGTTTGGAAATATGTGAATTGATTGTTAAAACGTGTTGAGGCGTGAGATTCTATTCTCAGATTTTCCTAGATGATTGTCATACTACTATGATATATGAAGTTGTGAAAGGTGTTTGATGTGTAATGAACGAAAGATTGATAATGTGCTCAAATGTGGGAATGTGTAAAATAGTTGAAAGCCACACGTGGAAAGTAATGAAAAAGAGTATTGTGAAACAATGTGACTGAATTGAGCAATTGTGGCAACACCGTGTTCATAAAATTACTACTTGATAAGAGTTATGGTGCCTTGGGCCCAAATAAATAAGTCGTTGATATGAATTTTTATTCTTTGAAATGGTGATTCTTGTGATGAAATTGTTTGTGATAAGGGTGGCCGAGGTAATAAGGGTGGCTGAGGTAATAAGGATGGAATGTGATCGTTATCACTACTGAAATGAAAATCTATGAGCTCTTGAATATGATGATGTTGAAAGGGAAAAAGGAGAGATTGTGCATCTTGTTTGATTTTGGTTGTTTCCTTCCACGTGCATTGATTAATTAGTTCTATTGTTGTTACTTAATTGTGTATTGCTTGATTATACTTGTGATAAAGTTTGTTTATACATACTAGTACTATTCCACAGCACTAACGTCTCTTTTGCCAGGGGTGCTACATCTTTTATATGGATGTAGGTGGGTCTGATGTACCGGAGAATTTCGGCACATTTAATACGAAATTGCTTAGGTTATAGCTTGTTTCAAGAGCATTTACTCTTTTTACTTATAGAATTATGATGTTTTGCAGTACATGAGGCTTAAACACTCAAGAACATGGAAAAGAGATCAAAGGAGATAAAAAGGGAAGAAATTAACACTATGCGATCGGATATTTGACAAGAGGATGTCACAGAACTAACATGCAAATTGCATAATGCACCAAGGGATCGCAGACCTCAATAGAAAGATTGGCGAAATTCAAGAACAAGAATGCGGTCGATTATGCGACCGCATAACTCACATGCGAGCCGCAGAATTAACCGCAGAATCCCGTGTGCCTGATGATGCCTCAAGAATGCGATGCCCATCTGCGGTCGCATACCAACAATCGAACCGCATATCAACAATGCGAAATGCTGATCAACAATGCGAACCGCATATCATTAATGTGGTGATGACCTGGAAACTAGGGTTTTAAAACGCGAACGCAAAGTTGACTTGAAGGGGTATTTTTATCCGATTTAGCCCCGATTTTTGGCCCACTATAAATAGATTTATTAGGGTTTTGTGGGTCATTCTTGTCTGGTCTTTAAAGAACATTACCCTATTGAATATTCTTTTCCTTTTTGGAAGCATTAGAGCAAGAAATCCTTGGGTTTGTAAGCATTCATGACACTTATTATTCCTAACTTTTTGTCATTTACTATGTGTAGCTAGCCTTAAATACTAAGGTTGTGGACCCTAAATGGGTGTTATGTATTTGGGTATTTGCCATTGAATATATGCATAATGGGGTGTTGATATTTATTTACTCTTCATTTCATAATTATTGTTAGTGGTTGCAAACATTAACTTATGCCATAAATTCTTTCTTAGCTTGGAAAAGTGGGTTAGACTTGGTAAGAGTAAATATCAATAACTCAAGGCTTTAAACCTTGTTTAATAGAATCACTTAGGAATAAGTTGATTTTATTTGGCAACAAGTGATTTGGGTTTTAGTGCAACTCTTTTAGATTTGGGAAAATTATAAAGAGGAAGTTCTACTCTATTATTGGAAAATATTGAGTAGACATTTAGAAATCGATTGCATATCAAGAACTTCCCATTAGAAATATATCATATTAATACCCATTTGCATTACACTTCATCAAAGGGGACACAACCTTGGTCTACTTAATCATACTAATTACAACTTCAATTAAGTCTCATTGCCGCTACATTTACTAAATTATTACACAACAAATCCTCAAAAATTCCCGTTCACTAATGGAATGGAATTATGATTTGAGTTAAGAATCACACTATCAAAGTTTTATTTTCACACCTATTCCCTATGGGATTCGACCCCAACCATGTTGGGTTATTATATTTTACTTCGACCGCTTTAAACTATTTTAAAGTGTAATATGAGCGTATCAAATTTTGGCGCCGTCGGGGAATACGGTTTTGAAATTACTAGTTAGTGTCTACTTCACTTTCTATCAGTTCTATTCCATCACAAGTTGCTTGTTTTGAATTGGTGTCCCAGGTCAGAATGGCCGAGCTGTATGGAGAAGAGGAAAATCCTTTCGCCGATATTGAGGAATACATCGACAACTCCAATGCCATCCTTCCACCGGCAGTTGGTGCATCGACATTTAAGGTGGACCATGGAATGATACCGAAGCTTAAGGCAGAAGGATAATTTGACAACTCAACAGATGATGATCCTATGCAACACCTAAGGAACTTCTTGGGTGTGTGCGCCCAGCACAAACAGACCAATGTGTCGGATGACGCTTTGAGGTTGCGGGTGTTCAAGTATTCCTTAGCGGGAGAGGCAAGAAAGTGGCTCCTCAATTTACCACCTCACACCATCACTACATGGCCTGAGCTTGTCCGAGCCTTTTTGTCAAAGTGGTTCCTGGATAGCAAAATATTTTGAGCTTAGAGACAAAATATTTTTCTTCAAGCAAATGTCGGGGGAGCACTTACACTAAGCGTGGACCGTTTCAAGCTGTATCTTGTGAGATCACCAAACCATGGGTTCCCGGAAAACATTTTGATGGAGAAATTTTACATGGGTCTAGACCTGCTCTCTCAGTCAATTGCAAAGAATGTCGTGGATGGGTCTTTCATGGACAAGTCATTTGCTAGGATTACTCAAATTTTAGACAAGATGGCTAAGCACAATCAAGTATGGCATTCAGAAGATACGAGTGGGGGAATTTATTATGGCACTCCTTCTCTTGCAAACATGATCAAGGAGAATCAAGAAAGAGACCAAGTGATTGCAGGTCTTGCCACTAATGTTGATGTACTGACAAAGATGCTCAAGGAAAATCAAACGAAGAAAGTGCATATGGTGGAAGACATGCAATCAATGGGTAATCAAGAGTGGGAATAAGCAAATTATGTTCAAAATTCTCAGGGTGGTTACCGCCAACAAAACAATTGGAGGCCAAACCCGCAAGGGCAAGGCCAACGAAATTGGCGCAATGATCAAGGTGGCCAAGGATCTTGGAACAACAACAAAAATTATACCAATAGAAGCTCCAAACCTTATTTCCCACCGCGAGGGCAGTATCCCAACTCTTCACAATACAAGGAGGGGTTGTCAAGTGAATCAAAAATGGAAGGGATGCTAGAGCGGATTCTACAAAATCAAGAGAAAAGCAATGCAACAATGAGGAATATGTCTGAGGTGGTGGGCTCACACACCGCTTCGATTCAAAAACTTGAATTGCAAATGAGAGATCTATCAAGATAGCAAAATCCCAAGATAAAAGGCACACTTCCAAGTGACACAGTGGTCAACCCAAAAAGCGGCCCAAGGGGGTCGACATCTTATTGCATGGCCATCACAACGAGAAGTGGTAAGGTGATTCAAGACGAAAGTGAGAAAGTGATTGATGTCGAGAACAGTGATCAAGGAGAGGAAGCACGGAGTGAGTTGCCGGTAGTAGTGGAAGTTGAGGAAACCCCCCTAGAGGATGAGGTTCAAGGAGAGAGAAAAGTAAAGGCCGTGAAAAAGGCGAAGGAGACCCCAAAAGCTCCTCCACCAATTCCTAGGACCAATCCTCCATTTACTCAAAGGCTTGCACGAAGAGTGAATGACGGGAAGTTTGAAAAATTCTATGACATCTTGAAGCAATTGTCGGTGAACATTCCATTCTTGGAAGCTTTCCAAGAAATGCCGGGGTTCGCCAAGTACTTGAAGGATCTGATGACAAAGAAAAAATGACAAAGAATGAGGTGGTAAATTTTACTCACAGGGTTAGTTCAATAATTGCTACATCAACCGTGGAGAAGAAGGGAGACCTGGGATCTTTTACTATCCCATTCACCATTGGATTGAGAAATTTTGCTACAGCACTTTGTGACAACGGTGCTAGTACAAATTTGATGCCTCTTGCTATTTACAAGCAAGCGGGACTGGGATTGCCAAGACCAACTAGCATGCATTTGCAAGTGGCCGATCGAACCATAAAGAAACCCTTGGGCATTGTTGATGATGTTCTAGTGAAGGTGGGGAAGTTCCTTCTCCCGGCCGACTTTGTCATCTTGGACTGTGCGGTGGATAAGGAGATTCCTATCATTTTAGGAAGACCATTCCTCGCAACTGGAAAAGCATTAATGGATTCGGGAAGACATGAAATCAAATTCCGAGTGAATAATGAAGAAGTTACATTCCAAGCAAGCAAGGGGTTGAAATTTCCAAGCGCATATGAGGGGATCTCGTTTATTGATGTTGTTGATGAGGTGGAAGATGTCGTTGAGATGAAAATGGAAGAAGAGGGCCTCGGCGAGGCATTGGCGGCAATTTTGGTAAATTTTGATGATGAAAACATCGAGGGTTATGCGGAGATAGTCAATGCATTGGAAGGGCGTGGGTCCTATACATATGCACCAAAGAAGCTTTCCCTCGACCTACAGAATCGAATGACACCACCCGCAAAGCCTTCAATCATGGAGCCACCACAACTTGAGCTCAAACCACTCCTATCGCACTTGAGGTATAAATTTCTTGGCTCTAATGATACTTTACCCATAATCGTGTCTTCTTTGTCGAATGATGTGCAGGTTGATGCATTGCTAAATGTCTTGCGGGAGCACCGACAAGCGATTGGATGGACAATAGCGGACATCCTAGGAATTCCTGCCGGAATATGTGAACACAAAATCCAACTCGAAGAAGGGAGAAAACCAAGCGTAGAGTATCAAAGAAGATTAAATCCATCTATGCAAGAGGTAGTCAAGAAGGAGATAATCAAATGGTTGGACGTCGGGGTTGTCTACCCCATTGCGGATAGTCCGTGGGTCAGTCCAGTGCAATGTGTG
>ML414437.1:102795-118506 GCA_005239525.1 Nicotiana knightiana | reverse complement strand
GGCTGAGTTTGTTGGGGATATGCATTGGGAGTAGCATGAGCGGTATCCTGATGGACGGATGGTGTTTGGAATGTGAATGCTGGCGGCTCGAAACTTGGCCCGGAGATAGTTGGTGGGGCCGTGGCGGAGATTGGTGGTGCGGTGAAAATGTTGGAAGACACACCAGAAAACAAGGCCTGGGGGCGAACCTCAGAAGGCCTTCCGGCAAAGTGAGCCGACATAGTTGGATATCCAAATGGCGTGGCTGGGTAGCTTATGGGGATGTTGGACGTCCCTCCTGCCCTGGGGATTATCTCTGGGAAACCCGGGATGGTACTAGGCGGTTCCCTACCATTGGACCATGCGTCCCACATTTCCAGCATGCGCCAACGCAGAGTCCTGCTCTCTTCAGTTGTCGCAGACTCAGATGTTGGGATGGCTAGATTTAGGTCTTCCATGGAAGAGTTGACGATTGGCAGGTGACTTTCAGATGTCATTTCTATGCTCCCTTTTGATCTAGTGAAGTAAGGATGGGAAGCCAGGTTACCGCAAAACCAACCACCTTAAAATACCTTAAGATTGAACCAACAAAACGTTAGGTTGAAACATTTATCACATAGGCAATCGCACGTACGGGGTATGCAATGCACCTGATGCTTTTCTATATGTTTTTGCAACAGTTGTGTACTTCATCCCGGCTTTATCTCTTGGTTTGTTTTTCTTTTTATTATTCTTGCTCTTCCTTTATTGCTTCTGCTTTTTTATTCCTCGCTATGTTTCCTCTGTTATGGTTATGATCGAATCCTATGTGGATTGCCTACGTATCACGACGCCGCGTGAATCAGATCATCACGTAGTTCATGCTAGCAAAACCCAAAGAAATGCATTTTTTTTCTAAAAGCTTCATTCTAAAAATTTCCATTCGTTAAATAAAACACTTTTGATTACAGAAAACTGCAGCCCATTTTTGGAATTACAGAGTTTGCAAAACAGACTTGACACATATTTTCTAAAAATATAAAAATTGTTGTGGACTCAAGACATGACTACAACTAGAAAAGTGATACAAACTCGAAAATATCAAGAATACATTAGTGTTTCCGTTTCTCCAGGGGCTNAGGGGCCGGTGGGGCATCATTCGGCCTTGCCACGGGCCTGCGTGCTATGTCTTGTCGGAGGCGGTAAAGGTCGTCCATTATCTTGTGGACGAAGATCATAACTGCTGAGAAGAAAGTGGTCCGAGTCATATCTTCGCATTCCTGGCATTTGGTGACGATGTAGTCAGCTATCTCTTGGACCTTTTGCCTGATAATACCCTTCTCTTGAAGCAGGCGCCCGACTTGTTGGGATCTCGCCTCTAAAGTCTGGGCATTTTTCTGACTCTGTTCTTGCCATTGTTGCAACTCTTTTTCTAACCGAGCCATCATGGCATAACACTATTCCCTCTCTGTTTTAAACCTTTTTGCCTGTTTGACCATTTCGTTATCGAGGGCATCCAATTTTTTCTTCAAGCCTACGACTTCCTGGTCATATTTCCTTTTTAGTCTCTGGACAAACTCTGTTCTTTCTTCTGCACTTCTTGTTAATCTTGCTCGAACTTCGGCCAGTTCTTCTTCAGCTTTGTCTAAATCATTCCCATAGCTGCATACTTTATGCCTCGGGCTGTTGATAAGCCTTTCATCAGTTCTGCTTCTCTCTGGGTTCTCAGCAGCTGTTTTCAGTTCCTGTATCTGGGTCCGGAGGACTTCATTTTCTTGGGCTAATATATTTTTCTCCGCTTCAATTATGGCAGTATGCAGAATGTTTTCGAACTTGATTTCCCTGACCTGGGCCTCCAACTTGCTTATGGAGGCTCGGTAGTTGTTCTCCTTTTCTAACCAAGTCCAATGCTCTTGAGTTTGCTCGGTGAACTGTTGTACGTGGGGTCTCTTTGCGCGTCGTTCTTGCTCTTGATGCTCCCTGCCTCTTACGCCGTACCAAGAGGTGTAGGCGGGCTCCACTTCCCCTTTGGATAAGTCTCTCANCGAGTTTGAGGTTCTAAAAACCTGCACTCATTCCAGATTTGACGGACCCTGCCTTCAGGAAATGCAGCTCTTGGGCATAACTCAATGACCTGTTGGCTCAGATCCTCGTCATGGGGAACACCCTGTTGTCTCCCCAACTGGCATAAGACCCGGTGTGGGGCATATGGCTGAATGCTTCGCAGGCCCATTAACAGGAGATAGCAAACCTCAACAGACATATTGATAACCTCGCTGAGAGGGAGCCACCCGAACGCCCACTCGATTTGGTTGGCAGTCAGTGAGCTCAAGTATGAGTGCCAGGCTTCCGTGCCCTCAGGAAATTAGTGGCCTTTTACCCGAGTACTATGTTCCTCGATGCAATTCAAACCGGTTAAACCGTAGTTCATGTAGCCTGGGTGGTGACAGAGGTGCTCGATCAACCAGATTTGTAGGAGCAGGTTGCACCCCTCAAAGAATTTTTTTCCCAGATTGGCAAATTGTCAGAGCACGGTAAATCTTGGCTAAGACCATCGGTATAAGTGTGTCATTGGACTTTTTCATCATGAAGTCTGCTATTCCCACAAGCCCGATGTCTATGCATCTGTCACTTCTTGGGCAAATCAAGGTGCCCAAGAATGCTACCACAAAAGCTAGCCCCCGGCGGGTTTCCTATTTAGCCTGATCTTTGTGAGTTAGACCAGTGTTGTTAGCCTCTTAACCCTGGGATCTCCATAACGTCTGTAAAGAAAATAGAAAGTGCAGAAACCTTCGGACAAGTATGGGTCTTGGACGTCCCGGCTAATGTTCAACAGATCCAAAAACTTGTGGGGAGTCACCGCCCTGGGTGCCACTGGGTACCGACTTCTGAGATTGTCATTGAGACCAGCATACCCTGCTATTTCCTCTAGCGTGGGCGTCAATTCAAAGTCTGAAAAGTGGAACACGTTCTCGGCGGGATCGCAAAACGGTACTAGAGCCTCGACGATGTCCAACCTCGGCTTGATCTTTAAAAGACCAGTAAGTCTCCTAAAGCTTTAATAACAACCTTTCTACTGGTTTTCCCCAAGTTGCTCCACCACATATGGAGTCCTAGAGGGATTTCCTCGACTGCCCTGAAGGGGATATTTTCAAATGTATTCATCCTGCCTCGTTTTTGATTAAAATCACATATTTTTTTTTTAAAAGTGTCATTTTGGCAAAGGGTTTTTTAATAAAGAAAAATGGACCACCTTTGCGAATACGGCCCTTTTGGGTCGAAATTCACAGACAAAACACAGGCGACCACTTTTGCAAAAGCGGCCTTCTGGCGCCTCACTTGGGTGATCAGGCTATAATGGCGTCACCTAATTTTATTTAGGGCTATATCCTTTTGATTTTGAAAAATGGAGTTGGACCCGATGAGGGTTGCCTACGTATCCCACACCCGTGAGAATCAAATAATGTGTAGTTCGGGAAAATCCTGACTGATTAAAAATGTACACCCACTCATTTTGTTTTATATTTTTTTCCAGAAATTTTGGCAGAGTTTTGGGATAAATACGAGGATTTTCAAAACAGGATGAATTCTCTATTCTACCTCACTCTTGGTTTTTCTGTTCATTTTTTGGTTTAGCCAGTCAATACACAAGCTGAGACAAATAAATGCATACGTAACAAGTAAGATGCATCTGGGTAGTCTTTCATTTCGGGTGCACCTGTCCTAGACGGACTCAACCCCTGTGTTGAGCCCCATAAGTCAAATGCACATGATGCAGATAAGTGTTCCCACTAGGATCCGGCATGAGGTTTTGTTATTCTAGGTTTAAACCTTGGGTTTTGTTCTAGACCAGGCTTACCCGAGCGGATAGCTCGAGCCGAGGTCGGGGCAGCGTAACAGGAATACAAAAGCTTCACCGGCTTTGCAACTTATCCGTACCTCATTCTAAAATTTGGATATGACTCTAACAGAAAAGAAGTCACACAAAGTGCACACTTCCCAGATGATTTAGAAGACTCAGAGAGAAGAAGGGTTTCGACACAGTTTATATACAGTTCAGATAATATCGAAGCGGTAAAAAAATGACATTTAGCACGTTGGGTTTAAATATGTAAAAATCAGATAATAAAGCCAAATAAAACAGTCTATTCTAAGCTCTAAGTCTTGAACCCTGAACCAGAGATTCTGGGTTTGATCCCTAGTAGAGTCGCCAGAGCTGTTACACCTCCTTTTTTCACCCCCGAATTAATGAAGGGGTAATAAGGGAGTTTTTCCACTTTAAGTGACATTATTCGATTTTGGGACTTATTATTATTTTTAGATTCGCCACCCGGATTTTTGACGATGCTCCGGGACACCATTTTGTCTTAGAATCCCAAACCGAGGAAATTTTGACTCTGTTTTGATTTGTCTACGACCAGAGATCCGAGTAAGGAATTCTGTTAACCTGGGAGAAGGTGTTAGGCACTCCCGAATTCCGTGTTTCTAGCACGGTCGCTTAACTATTAATATTTGACCTAAATTATCCGATTGTGCGTTTTGCCTATTGTGCCTTTTTAAAAAAAATAATTAGCCGCTTTTGATAAGTATGTTATTATCTTTAAAAAAACAAGTCACGACAACGTGCACTTGTTATGCTTTTGAACATATTATGATTACGCCACATGAAATGTACCCGTAACCGCAACACATAATTTTATTAAGATTTGAAGTTGAAGAAGGGGACATGATTTGTCGAACCCGAGTGTAGCTTACGTAATCAAGACTATTGGTCATGACAGTTTATAGTGCCTATTTGAGGCAATATTCGATTATTCCTTATGTTTTCTATTTGAAGGAGCATTTTTTGTTTTAAGATCAATTAGGGCGTTTATGGGTTTATTTTAGACAAGTCACGATGGCGTGCACTTGTTATTTTTGAAGACATGGCAAACACGTCACCTGAAATGTACCCGTGATTGCTATGAGCATCTTTGTTAATTGTTTAGAGTTGGGGCTCGGGGGAATGAGTTGCCACTCCCGAGTGTGGACAATGTAATTTTTGGAATGACACTTGATTTTACCCAGTTTTTCAAACTAAAGAATGTCACTCTACCTAGAGGATTGCCTAAAATGATGTTCACTAGCCTAAAGGATAACATATTTCGGGCTATGGCAATATTTTAGCCCTAATTAATCACTTTAGGCCATCCTAGTTTGGCTATTGTTATGAGAAGACTACCAGTTAAGAAATTCAATTCTTAATCAAATCTTAAAGGTCTTCACTTTCTAGTGTGGTAAATGATAGAAAATGTGTTAATCTAGATGTACCTCATTCGTGTAGATATACATACACCTATAAGAATTACAGACACATAAATACATTATTTGTTGGTCTCGCTTTAAATTGGTAAGCTAAAATTACTTTATTATTATTTTTTACTGGAACTTTGTAATTCTAAACGAAGACATAACACATGCAGTTTTACCAATTCTAAATTAACAGTTCTTGTCAATTTTTAGATAGCTTAATCACATGCTTCAAAGGTTCAAAAGTGTTCATACATCGATTTCAAAAAATTTAACAGGATACAACATGAACCAAAATAATCTACTAAATCCACTTATACTGAAACGACTGGATTTTGAAATAACCACTTCTGAAAATCCGATAAATGTTTAAGAAAGGTTTCTTGCGGACTGATTTGAATACCAACTCCCTTTTGATTAGAACACCTATTTTTATCCTTGAACTACTTTTTAGAGCAAAAAAAAAAACAGATTCAAAGCTCCTGGAAAATCATCTCAAAATTTAGTTTGAACACTATCGAATGAAACACTAAAAAATGAATATACAGTCCAGTCTCTTAATTACAAGATTTCCACAATGCAATAAATGAATGAATTACAGTTTTTCTGAAGCGAAATACAGCTTCTGCAAAAATATATTTTTATGAATATCAAAGAAAAAAAAAACTAGAAAAATGGAAATCCTAGACAGATGCTCTACATCTGGATTCTTCGTACTGTACATTTGCAGCCCTCTTTTTGAAATATATCACAAACAAACTAATTGAGTGTTGAGCACCCACCAGACCAAACAGGACCATGAAAGGAGGTCAAGTTAAACCTGATAATGATATGCTAAGTTACGCTAACAAAATAGAATTATTTATGCCTTCTCTTGGTGTAAACCTGATCATGAATGTGTCATATTTCAATCCCATAATGCCAACATTAACCTAAGTCTAAAGCCATATAGAGACCTGCTTACTGAGTCCCTTCAATGAACAAGGAACATAAATAAGAGCACCTTTTATCATTAATCTAAGATTATAAGTCCAACACTTTACTATTTGGACAGTGTTGAAGATATACCTTTGAGTATTGTCAAAAGATGAATCTAATCATGAAGGAGGTTAGATTCAATTCATAATGACGCTCTTAGAAGAGCAAAGCATATTCAGACCTCTTAGGGACTAAATCTGGCCATAAAAAGGGCAAATTTAGCTCCATGGATCTCATCTTTTGTTCCTCTTGACAACTATACCATAATTTTGACCTTTTAGGCTTTTATAGAGACAGAATCTGATCATTTTAAGAGATTCAGATTCCTTACCCTAGGAGGCCTTTTGACTACTTATTTTATACCTTAACAGAGGTAACTTCAGGGGCATGCTGTTGTTTATGCACTAATGTGGGGTGAATTTGACCATTGGAAGGTTAAACTCATCTACCCTAGTGCTAATTATCTCAGTAAAACTGAGACAGACACAAAACAATCTCATGCAAAACTTAATAAGTTCTGAAACCAACCGAATTTAAACAAAAGCTAAAACAGAATAGTTCAGATAGTTCATATACAATATTCCTTCAAATTCCTCTACCAGCACACTAACAGTCTTATTTCAATGGTTTATACTAAGAATAAAGGAGAAGAAGATTAAACTTAACATAATCTCAAAAACACAACATGAATCAAACATTTCAGCACAAATTCTGAATTTAATAACTTTATTTAAAGTTCATTGTTACATACCTTTTAAAGAGAAAAAGTGAACAAAAATCCGGATCAAATAAAGGTCAGGTAATCAGCAAAGTAGCACAAAGAAGGAAATTCCAGCAACAATGAAAGCAGGAGCAACCAGCAAACCAGCAGCAAACCATGAAGAGTAAACAACCCAAGACTTGAGTACTCAAAACAAATATTTCGAAAAACCAGAAACAGAAAAGAACCAGAATCAAGTTGAGAAGACTCACAAAATCTTGATGAACTCCCAAAAGACAATCAAACCTTTTCAACCATATTCTTTTTTTTTTTGGAAAATTTTCTTTATGAATGAAAAATTATTTTGATTCTTTCTGTATTTTCAGAATGTATTAGCAGCTAAGAGAGGTTGAAAAAATATTTTTCAGAGTGTCCCCTAAAAGAAAATCCTCCCTTTAGAAAATGGAGGGGGTCTATTTATAGGATATTTGGGAATGGGATATTCTTTTGGCATATTCCCAATTTAAGGGCTGAAATAGTACATAGGGCAGTTGTCATCCTTATCTTTGGGACAACTGCCCCCTATTCCAGAACCTTCTAACCTATTAAAAAGACTTTTCTATCCCCTAAAAAATCTGATCTTATAAGTTTAGAAGGTTCTTGGGTTGTTACACCCAAGATTCCTTCAACTAAAAGTCCTAAAATACCCCTTAAGGTCCCTAGAATTACCATTAGGTAACTAGAGTTAAGTTGCTTGAGTTATCTATTAATTTGGGTTAGTTGATCCCAATTAGTTACTTTAGTTCTATTAGTTGTTCTTAACTATGGTTAAGTTAATTAATTAAAGGTTAATGGATTAAGTTCCTATTAGTCAACTAGGTTTAGCTTGTTACTTAATGTAAATCAATCAATTTAATTCCTTAACCTAAGTTAACTGATTTAGTTTAAATTAAGTCAACTCAATTACCTAAAATCAGAAACTTAACTAATTATCAAGCCTAAGTTAAATGATTTGTTTTAGTTAATTAGCCCTAAACTAATTACCTTAGGCAGATTTTAGGACTTAGTTAGTTGTTTAAGAGACTATTAGACTAGGTTAGTTAACTTAGGTCTTTAGGCTTAGGATAATTAAAGGAAGTTGGTTAAGTTAACTAGTTTATTTTGTTTGAAGGAGTCGACTAAGTTAAATCAATTCTTGGGTTTTAGGTGAGTCTTATGCTATGTTAACTATTAGTCAATAAACAACTTCATTCTAATCTAATTAACTAATAGCTAAACCTTCATTGTTTTATCAAAGGTTAATTGATTTTAGATTGATTAATTACTTTAGGTTAGTTAAATTAATTTAGACTTAGTTAATCTCCTTGTATTAAGGCCTGCTTTAGTTTCTACTTGGGTCTAGGTAGGGCTTAGTTTGTTTAAGTTACTCGAATATGCCAATCTAACCTAAGAGTTGAAATTTAAACTATGATTAATTGGAAGTTAACATAATTGAGACTAATAACATAGGCAGTACAATCAAGGCTAAATCAAACGACGACCTCAAACAAACACGAGCAAAACAACTAATAAAGGCTGTTTTACTTACAAGCATTTCAACATATGAATTCAGGGGTTTAATCAATCTGTTGTTCATGCTTGTTTATTGACAGAATTCACCAACATAAAGATGTCTGGCAATTAGCAGAGAAAGGAAACTAAACAAAAAACCTAATGCTAATCTCGGTCATACAAATTACTAAACTTGAACAGTTAAATCATACAAAAATAGTGATAAAAACCTAAGCTAAATACGTTCGGGACTTTAAACTAAAGAAAGAAAACATGAACAGGTAAAAGAAAACAAAAATCAGAAATAGTAATGTAATAAAGGAAAACAGTGAGTAAATTACGGCCTATTCATGTTATCGATCAAGAAACAACAGAAAGGAAGTGGGGGATACCAGTTTGACAGGATTTGGCCGGAAAAAATAAATTTGTCGGGCTTGGCCGGATCCCGACGGGGTTTGGAAATGATCCAAACCCATATGAATCAATAGCTCTCATCAAGAGCTATTGACTCATGTAGCTTTGAACCATTAGTTGTTCTTGAATCGGCCGGACATGGGGTTTTAGGGTTTCAGGTTTCTTAGATCTAAAATCGGATGATTTTGGGTAGGATTTTGGTGGAATGAACGACGGGAGGTGACTGAGGAGGAGGAGGGGAGTGTCTGGTGAAGATTTTGTCTGGATTGGGTGAAGCTCCGCCGTCGGAGGCGATTTCCGGCAGGTGAAGGGCGGCGGCTAGGGTTTGNGGGTTGTGAGGCTTCTGCAAATGAGGGGGTGGGTTGTGGTTTGTACATTTATATAGTTAGGGATTGGGGTGGGTTTGGGAGTCGTTGGATCAGATTGATCCAATGGCTAGGATTGGAAGGTACAAAAACGAGGTCGTTTTGGGTGTCGGGGCTGAGCAGGCCGGGTAAGGTCTTGGGCTGGGTGTGTTTGTGTATAGAGAAGGGGTTTGGGCCTGGGTAATTTTGGCCCAGCTCCGATTTTACTCCCCTTCTTAGCTAATCTAACTAATTAATTAATTTTGAATTAAATCAAAACTCACAAAAATGTAGCAATTAATTCTCACTTAGTTTTTGTCTAATTATAAATTAATTAAAAGTAATATCATTTAATTCAATACTCATATCATTTAAGGAATAAATTTCATAATTTTGTTAGAAAAAATAAATTAATTAATCATTAAATCTACATTGTGTCAAATAATCAACATTTTTGTAGTTGTTTATTTCAATCGATTACAAGTAATATATTAATTAGCTCTAACGCTAGTTTAAATTTTAATTAATGAGTAAATTAACAATTGAAATTTCTAGTTAACGAATGTAATTATTTGAAGAATAATTTTGGAATCAAAACCTCTCATTTCAATATTGAAACATATCCATTCACCCAAAATCTCTGAGTTTTTACTCCAAATCCCAAAATACCCAAATTGTTGAATTGGAAATTGCGCCGCCCCACAAACCATTGCCACTCCCCTTAAAATCCTGAACCAAATGTGCGCACTGCGAGTGCCGACCATGGCTGCCAGTGGCTTAGCCTCACTTCCGATTCTCAGAAGAGTAATTCCTTCACTCCTATCTTCTCGTCCCACTCATGCCGTCAAAGAGATATTTTACGATAGAACCCTTATCCTACGAACACCTCTGCGCTCCTCAGGTCTGCAAACTTCTCTTTATCCTCATTCCTCCGTTTCTTCTCGTGTTTTTTGTGTCAATTTGTATCATTGGAGTGCCATTTTAGTTGAATAGTTGAAAAGTTACTCATTAAAAAGAAATTGTTGAATAGTTGAGTGTAATGTGAATTCCTGATTACTATCAATCATTGGAGCTGAACAAATTAGCGTCGCTTATAATATAGCTTCAGAAAATCTTTTCCTGCATCTGCGTGTTTTTCAAATTTGGATGATCAAAAAGTTGGAACGATCCATAAAAAGAACTCGGGCCCAGGCTAAGCCATCTCACCATATTGCCATTTAGATCGACTTGCTAGCATTTTGTTAATCCTAACCAAGGGAACTCGTTCCAAGGGTGACTATCTAATTGACCAAGCCAACAGAACGACCATAGTCCTACACCGGCACGTGTAGCTTCGGGTATTGGCTCCTTTTGACCAATACCTTCTCGGTAACGTAATAAGAATCACAAAAACGTTGCACTAAATTTGGCACCTTTGGCCCTTTCTTAAAAACATCGGCACTTTTGGCGCTTAAACATGATCTTTAAAATAGGCTCAATAGCCACATACATTCTCTTTTTGTGTCATAGCTATTGGCATTTTATCATTTGAAAGCTATAAAGTCATATACATGTTCATGGAAAAGCTTTACCATCATGCTCATTTTACGTTTAAAACTTGAAACATTCTTGTCATTGTCATGTTCTATAAGCTTATTAGAACACAATATATAACAATGGAGTAGCGGGGTTACCTTGTTTTAGACAAATCTTGAAATTTCCCAACTTTGAAGATTCTTGAGGAAGATGAAGATTCTGGACAAAATCCACATTTGGATGTTATAATTCATGTTAACAAACATAATCTATCATAAATCAACCATTTCCAACTAACCTTGATGTTTGGAAGGAGGCTTGGAGTGAAAAACCTATCAAGGAACCATGCCCTAGCTTAAAAAATGAAGGGTGTCCGAAATGGTCCTTTTATAGAACAGTCTGAATGCTACAACATTTGATTTTTGGATGCTGCAGTTTTGCCTCGAAAATATTTTCTTCTGGGAATAGTAGAGAGTGTTGCAGCATTCGATTCTTGATGCTGCAGCATTGCCTTAAAATTTTCTTTCGTCTATTTTGTTGATTTTCCGCCCAAGCGACTTATTTTCAAATATCGTAATACACTTCATACCAACCATGCCTGTATAATATTTTCCTCATCCGCGGTTAGCCTTGGGGCGCAAAACGTTATCTCAAATCGTAGTTGGCGTACGTTGAAGTCTTAGAACCTTACGAAATTTTTACGAGGCTTTACATAATGTGACACTCTTCCTGTTTGAGACATAGAAAATGTTTGAGACAATTCTATTTCTATATAACTTTCACAATTATCAACAATTTAAATTCATTAAACAATCTACACTTTAAGGTTGATGTGATGTTTGCTCTCTTTTCAACAATACTCTAATATCATCTTCGTTCATCACTAATATAATGTATAAGTCAGATTAACATATCAGACTTCGTATCCAATCAAATATCGTCACATGAAATGAAGTGGCGGGAGCCGGGAGATTTGGTTAACTCATCCATAACACAATTGTATACTCTTTTTTCAAGTAGCATGCAATTGAAATTGCATATGCTTGAAATTAATAGCCTTGACTAGGCTTATCATTTTGAGAAGTCTAACATCAATCTACAACATCTTCCTGAGGCATTTTATCAAACAATTGCCGTGCACCTTCCAAATGAGTGAATGGCCCATTTGTTGAGAGTAACAAGAATGAAGTAGGGTAGTATTGTGTAGTTAACTTAAAAGTGATGGGTGTATGTGTATATGTAGAAGTTAGTAACTAACTCAGTAGTTAGTCGGTTGATTAGCTTTATAACAGTAGTTAGGTAGTTGATCATGTACTGTAATTCATATTTTTCTCTTAGTAGGAAGAAGAAGCTCTTAGCTCAATCCTCCATGATCAATCCTTTCCACTAAATTCAACATGGTATCAGAGCTATCGGCCATAAGTGTGGTCGTTTAAAGTGATTTCTCTGCTCGCTAACTCTTCATCGGAGAACTGTGACGAAGCTCAGTCATGGCGGATGTTGACAGTGAATTGCCGGAGAAATTAAGCCACAATCACCCCCTTTTTCTCAATTCAATTGACATTCGGGAGCTGTGTTGATCTCTCTACAATTTCAATGACCGGAAAATTATTCCGCATGGAGTCGAGCGATGAGAATTGCAATCCTATGCCGGAGTAAGCTAGAGTTCATCGGCGGCACCTGCAAAAGGGAAAAGTTTGGTACAAATCTCGTAGATCTTTGGGAGCGATGCAACACAATCGTTTTGTCATGGATCATGAATTGTGTTTCACCGGAATTGCTCAGTGGCATTGTCTACTCTTCAAATGCAAGTGAAGTTTGGAACGACTTAAAGGAGCGATTTGATAAGATAGATTGTTCGAGAATCTTCCAAATCCATAGAGAAATTGCAACAATTAATCAAGGTACTAACTCAATCTCTTCTTATTTTTCAAAGATGCGAGTACTCTAGGCAGAGTTTGATAGTTTAGCCCCAGCTCTGGGCAGAGTTTGATAGTTTAGCCCCAGCTCTGGGCTGTGATTGTGCAAAATCTGGTGAATCTGTTGCATTTATGGAACATTTGAAGTTGCTACAGTTTCTGATGGGACTCAATGAGTCATATGAACAAGCTCGTAGCCAGATACTTATGATGATCTCAATACCTACAGTGAATAAGGCATACTCAATGCTAATGGAACGTGAGAGTCAAAGAGCTATGTCTAATCCTAATGACTCAACTGGAGGAAGTGAAGTTACTGCATTAATGTCTACTAGGACTACTGGTGGTCAGTTTCGACCTAAGAAGAATTACAATCTCCAATGTGATTTTTGTAAAATGAAAGGGCACACTAGGGAGAATTGCTACAAGATAGTAGTATATCCAACTGATTTCAAATCTAAAAGGAGAGGAGGATATGGTTCAGTTAATTCTGCAATGTTTGGAGAAACTGACTCACAGATGCAGGGGAACAGGAATGCACCAAAGACACTCAGTCATGCTGAGAAGGGCAGCTCCTCAGGATATAGAATGGGGCCTATTTTCACAGAGGAGCAATTCAATCAAATTCTGAAGCTGCTCAACAAAGAAGAGGTGCAGGATGGCAGGTATATCTCATTCTACTGTCTGCTTAGTAGACAAGGCAGGTTGCACTCATGAATGGATCATAGATACAGGTGCGACCAATCACATGACCTCAAATATTAATTCACTTTCTGAATTATATAATGTAACATCTCAAAATGGAAAGACAGTGCAATTACCTAATGGAACTAAGGTAACAGTTTCACATATTGGTAAATGCAAGATTGGAGAAGGGCAAGAGACCAAGAATGTTCTATACATTCCAGATTTCAAGTATAGTCTATTGTCTGTGTCCAAACTAACTAGAGAACTGAGATGTATGGCTGCATTCTTCCCTGGTTTTTGTATACTACAGGACCTCTTCACTAGGAAGCTGAAGGGGATTGGTAGAGAAACTAATGGACTCTATCTACTGACTACTGCAACTCCAAATAAAGGACAAGAGTTAATTCCACAGTCCATGAATGTGCAGTTGGATCAAAATACCTTAGAGCTCTGGCATAGAAGAATGGGTCACCCATCATCAAAGGTCATGAAGCATATGTTGAATGTTAGTGAAGAACTATGTAGAACAGTTGTGAAGTTTGCCCCTTGGCTAAACAGGCATAACTGCCTTTTCCTACTAGTAGAGATAGAGTACAAAATGTGTTTGAATTGTTACATATGGATGTATGGGGACCATTTCGAATTGCAACACATGATGGAAATAAATACTTTTTGACAGTAGTGGATGATCATTCTAGAGTAACATGGATTTATCTGTTAAAGCTGAAGTCTGATGCAATTGTTGTCATTAGAAATTTTCTTTTGATGGTCCAAACACAATTTAACACTAAGGTTAAAGTGATTAGAACAGACAATAGAGCAGAATTCATTAACTCTGAATGTGCAAACATGCTCAATAACTTCGGCATAGTCTGTCAGAGGTCTTGCCCCTACACACCCCAACAGAATGGGGTGGTAGAAAGAAAACACAGACACATATTGGAGGTAGCTAGGGCAGTCAGATTTCAAGGTTACATCCCATTAAAGTTATGGGATAAATGTGTATGTTGGCAGTCTACTTGATAAACAAAATGCCTACACCAGTACTTGCAGGGAAGTATCCTTATGAATTGTTTCATAAGAAAAGCCCATCTATGAAACATATGAGAGTTCCAGGATGTCTTTGCTATATGCTATGACAAGTTCCAACCAAGAGCCGTGGGCACTGTCCTGATGGGGTAATCAACTATGCAAAAGGGATATTTGTTGTTTAATTTAAATCACAAAAAGATTTTGTTAGTAGGAATGTGACTTTCAGGGAGTAACAAGAATGAAGTAGGGTAGTATTGTGTAGTTAACTTAAAAGTGATGGGTGTATGTGTAATATGTAGAAGTTAGTAACTAACTCAGTAGTTAGTCAGTTGGTTAGCTTTATAACAGTAGTTAGGTAGTTGATCATGTACTATAATTCATTTTTTTCTCTTAGTAAGAAGAAGAAGCTCTTAGCTCAATCCTCCATGATCAATCCTTTCCACTAAATTCAACACCATTAATACAACATATCAACAAGTCTAGTGTCAATGAAGATATCAGATTCAAACTCTGTATTAACTATCCTCATCAATCATATTTGAAAACCTGAAATTTCACTGCAAGTTACGAGTACAAAGGTGAATGCTGGATTGTATTCTGCAGAATTGAACTCTGTGTGTGCGGTAAGTGCTGATTGTTCACACCTAGTCTATAACTAGTACTTCCACAAGATGACAAGTGCCTTGGGTATATAATCAAGTAAGAGTGCAAAAATTGCTTTTTTTGGACCGAGTTTTGGTCGTTCATGTGCATTTCAAAAGATCAATAGGCAGTTAGTTTTTTTCTAAGTGAACTATTGGCTGACCCAATGTGGTCAATTCAGACTAGGACCGTATAAATCACCTTGAAATAATAATGATCAAATAAGACCACGTCTAAATGTCTAAAGACTGTTTTGTCACCTTTTCTTTTATCCATATATTTGTCTGCCTCAACTCCCGCATAAAGATCAAATGAAACTATCCAAGAGCCTGTTTGGCCAAACTGCAATATTTTGAAAAGTACTTTTGTTCAAAAGTGCTTTTCGAAAAATTACTTTTGGAGATGAGCAGTTTGTGTTTGTCCAATTCATTTGAGAAGTACTTTTTGAGATACTAGCTTTAAGGTACGCGCTTTGCCCGTGTACCAATGTTAATGAGTATTAAAATTTTAAAATTTGTATAAATATTACTTCCTCTATTTCAATTTTACATGAAATATTTTTCTTATTAAAAAAGATATATAGATGGATAGATTCATGTGTAATTTTTAGTTTTGGATAAATACATATATATATATATATATATATATATATATATATATATATATATATATATATATATAT